>ML806723.1:210066-229373 GCA_009831015.1 Picea engelmannii
TTTTTCCTAGCCTCTTTGCTTCTATGAGGTAAGTTGTATCAATTTGTGATTTATTTTTTAATTCTTCTTTTACTATTGCTAGCGTATCCTCCTCTTGTTGTTCTTTTATACCAAAAATTATGAGGTTCAAGGCTCTTCTGTTACGCTCATGGTCCAATTCAATTAGCTTATTCATTTCCTCTTTGATGGGTTTGATATCCAATTTGTTTTCCATATTACTGAGGGTTAAATTGTTGGTTATTTTTTCTTCTAGCTCTTTAATCCTATCTCTCAAGTTGTGATTTTCTTCAACCCCTCCTTCTTGGGTTGATTGTTTATGTTTTTCCATTTCTTGAATTATATCCTTCATTGTCTGCAATTCACTCTTGAACCCTAAGAATCTATCCTCTATTTGAGTTTGAATGGTATCTTTAATTTTTTTATCAATCATTGCCTCTAGCTCTATTTTGAGTTTTACGTATCTTTATTCACCCCTTTTTTCTAATGTTTCTAACTCTATTTGGATTTTGGCATCTCTCTCTTCTCTTTTTTTTCTATTGATTCCATATAATCGTAAAGGAACTCTAGGGTGATTTTGGGGGGCCTCCCCTTGTTAGGGTGAGTTTTTGGAATAGGTGGTGGAGTGCTCATATTGAAAAGAAGAGAAAAAAGATGTAACAATTATTATTATGGATTGACTTTATCTATCAAATCAACTTTTACTTCTGAAACTTAAAATAAAAAAATAAAAAATATATATTTAAATCTCTTTACGTAAAATTAAAATTGAATCAAAATAAAAAGTGACTCACCTTATTTCAAATGTCCAAATGTTCAACCCTTTGAAGAAGCATAGGTAAAAAAGGTAAAAACTACAGAGATTATTCTCGTTCAAAACCCTAGATATATAATCTTAAAAATAAAATATCTCCTAAAAAATAAATAAACAAAGAAGTATTATTCTTGTTCAAAACCCTAGATATATAATCTTAGAAATAAAATATCTCCTTTAAAAAATATATATTATTAGCGTTGAAAACCCTAGATATATAATCTTAGAAGAAAAGAAAAAAAAAATATATTATTCTCGTTCAAAACCGTAGAGATGTAATTTCAAAACCGCAGAGATCTAGTATGTCGTTCCAAACCGCGGAGAAATATTAATTTCAAAACCGCAGAGAAGTAGTATTCTCGTTCAAAACCGCGAAGAAATATTATTTCCGTTCAAAACCGCAGAGAAATATTATTCTCGTTCAAAATCGTGGGGGGAAGGTGCAACACTAGGACTTCCCGGGAGGTCACCCATCCCAATACTACTCTAGCCCAAGCACGCTTAACTGCGGAGTTCTGATGGGATCTGGTGCATTAATTTTTTTTTAAATTAATGTTTTTGGAGGATAATTTTAAATTTTTTTTTTGTTTCTTTTTAGTTATTTTTATTTTTCACCTTGTTTTTTAATTTATTTATTTTTTAAATTGAATTTAGAATATATTTTTTTAATGTGGTTTTTTGTTATTTAAAAAAAAAAAAAATTGTGAAACTTTTGTTCTTTCTATTTATTTATTTTTTAATGTAAATTAAAAAAATAAAAAATAAAATCGTTTAGGAAAAAACATGTTTTATGTAGCATCACTTTTTTATTTAGGTGTTGATTTTAAGGTTTTTCTGAGCTACTGTCTGAGTTTCGAAAGCCATGTTTGAAAAATGTTGTAATTTTAACCCCGTTTAAAAAAATGGTGCTACCAGTAGCACCACTTTTTTATTTGGGGGTTGATTTTCATGGTTTTACGCAAAAATATGGGTTTTAAGGGCTAGAGTTCTCATTTTGAGGTCACAGTTCTCGTTAAGTCGATATCTATGTTAAACAAAGTTCTAGAAATATGGAGCGATTGAGTGAGCAATCACAACAGCCTCCCTTGCTTGGTTGATAGAAAATTAATCTTCCATAATTCATGTGGGAGGAAGAGAGTGACCTTCGTCCATGGTTGTTGCTGAATAGAAGGAAGAATCTCTCTCAAGGCATCATGATCTAGCTCGGGGGTGGGTAGTTGTAAACCATTTCAAAAGAAACTATGTCTATGGTTGCGAGGAAAAGGGAACACCCTTCAGTGGTTGCCAACTAATTTCAAATCTCATATAAGTGTTTCTCTAAGCCTTATATTGTTCTTGATTAGTTTCTCTCATAAAGTGAATTATGTGAATTTTATGAATGTTGGAGTTATATTATGTTTAAATAAGACAACTTGTGATGTTGATGTGTTAGCGACTGAGAAATATGAAGTGGTGTTTGAAAATCATCTTTATTGTTGATTTTACCTTCTACCTGTACTTGTCTAGACAAAGAAAGTGTTAGTGACAGGTACCCATTCATATTTGGAATAGAATGTGGGTGGATCACCTGCAGAAGCATACATGTGTATGAATAAATCTAAGTACAGAGAGATAACAAATGTTCTAGAGAAAGGAAAATTCATCCTATGTTAAATCAGTTCAAGAACTTAGGTGAATTTA
Organism: Picea engelmannii; assembly: GCA_009831015.1. Lineage (NCBI taxonomy): Eukaryota > Viridiplantae > Streptophyta > Pinopsida > Pinales > Pinaceae > Picea > Picea engelmannii. Next base: position 212,558 of record ML806723.1, read on the forward strand.
TGAGTAAGATTTCAATTAAATACTATTTTAACTTATCTCCTTACTTCTTAGTTGTTGTTTTTTTCTAAAAGAAGAATTTTGGGTGTAATGGTTAAGGTTGATCTACATTTACAATCCATCTTTTGTTTCTAATGAGAATAGACAAAAACAACTCGAACCTCTACAGAAATTTAAAAAGAAAGAGATGGACTTTCTTCTCAAGACTAATTATGATATAAAGATGCTCTGGAGTTCTGTATTAGAATACTTAGTAAGTAACAGACTTCAAAATTGTATTTGAGATTTAAAGAAATAGTCCAAATATTATTAGAGGTTAAAATTCATTATAAATGAGGAATTTCCTAAATTTGTTAAAATACAAAAACTCCAAAAACTTTATTTGGACTTTAAGAAACGTTTATGTTAATTTTGAGCATTAATAAACAATTATGTTAAACTTGTGTTAAAATTCCTACAAATTTGGAAGGGATCCCCTTAATTTTGGTGGGAAGTAACTTCTGGTAGAAATATCGAATTTATTGTGGAGGAAATTCTTGTCTTAGGACCAATTTCCTTAAATCTAGGTAAGAAAAATAAAGCTCGGTAAGAAGGAGAAAGTTTACTCATTTACCTTTCAGGGAGGGAAATTATAGACTATATTTTAAATGGAGAAATTTTCCTCCTCAATATGACTTTATTTTATTATTTTTAAAAGTCTCGAATAAGGAAAATAATTTCCATTTTTCCTTTATTTTAGGTTTAATTAAACAAACTTTATTTAAATCTTACCAAATATTGATTTTGTGCAATGATATATATAATTATTCGCTATGATCATTTCTTAACACGCTTCAGAGCTTCGGGGCTTCGGAGGTTTAAAGTGGAGAGTGAACTAGAGAATGACCCAAAGGTTGTAGGATTACATACTAAACATGATTAATGATCTGGATTTTATGAGCAGAACGAAATGAATACAGATTACTATTAAAAAATGTTTAACACGGAATAAAAGATATACAGTAAAACTTGTTTCTATTCAATAAGGAAATAAGTTGAAACTGTAAAATGCAACGGAAAACAAGCTTGCTAGAATGGTGGCGGCTTACCTCTGAGAAGAGATGTGACGGTTGGGCTCGTTCGCAAGAAGATGAGTACAATGAAGCTCTCAAGGCATTTTTACAATAAACCGGAATGTCAAAAGCCATAGACACCCAAAAACCTAACCCTAGATTATGAAGCACCAAAAGTCATGTGGGCCCCGTTGGGGTAAGTTGGTACATCAACTTCCCGGGCTCATAACTTTTGCATAAGATCTTCGTTTTAGTTTCACGATAACCCGTTGGAAAGGTCTATCCAAGGAATACACATGTTTCCGTCAGAATCTAACTATCTGTACATTATAACTATGGCGAGCCCTAAAAACGTTGTTTAGGGCCTCAAAACGGCCCCGGAAGTCAGGGACCCGAAAACTAGGAAAAAACTGTCAAACTGGAAAACTGCCAAAATGAGCCAGTTGGAATAAGTGGGAGGCCACCGAAATCCATCTGGATCAATACTCCCCCCTTAGGAAGTAATGGTCTCCATTGCGTTGAGTGCCCCCATCAGATGAGAAAATTTCTGTTGAATTTGTCCTCGGGTGAGCCACTTGCCTTAGTGCAGGAGTTTCCCTTCTTTGACAACTCAATAAAGTTGGATCATTTGCTAGCGAGTGCCCTTGACTTGTGTGTCCACAATATGATCATTGGACGTATTTTGTACGCAGTCGGATTTGAGCTCTGTTGGTGTCAATTGTTTTGTTATCTCTGAGGTGTCCAATAATGGTGGGAAATAAGGTCGAAGGAGATCCACGTTGAACATTGGGTGCAGGCCAAGGAAAGGAGGAATGTTGATCTTAAAAGCATTATCACCCACAACCTTGGTGATGGTGTACGGACCATAACAGAGTGGGCGAAGCTTCCGATGGAGCCCTCTAAGGCGTTCTTTCTACAAGTGCAACCAAACTTTGTCGTCCACCTTAAACTTATGTGGCACCCAGTGTTGATCATGGCATTGCTTGTTCTTGGCATTGGATTTCTATAGGATATCCTGAACCTATTGGAAGATGTGTTGGATCCGCTCAATGAACCGAGTGGCTTTGTCATCTTCAATTGGAGTAGGAGATGAGTCGGTCGAGGTGGCCGCAAGGGGTAGTGCAACATCTATGGGACTCAATGGTTGGAATCCCTACCCCACCTGAAAGGGGATGTGGTCGGTTGAAATATGTAGGGCTCTGTTGTAGCTATGTTGAACATAGAGAAGACCATCATCCCATGTGTGAGGGTTCTTGGAATTGTACATGTGCAGGATATGCACGATCATTCGATTTACGACCTCGATTAAGCCATCTATCTAGGGGTGGAAGGTCGTGGATTTGGTGAGCTTGGTGTCCAACAGTGACCAGAGGCTCAACTAGAATTTGCTGAGAAATCGACTATCTCGATATGAGACAATGGTTTGTGGGATTCCAAAATGTACCTAGACTCATTCAAAGAATAGCTTAGCAGTGGCCTCTGTTGTGATCCTCTTCTTCCACGCAGCCAAAATTATCATCTTAGAAAAGAGATCAACAACCACAAAATCATAGTCATTTCCCCTCTCGGTGGATGGGAGGTCCGACATGTAGTCCATTGAGATGGATTTCCATGGCCTTTCAAAAGTAGTCAGAGGGTTGTACAGGCCTTGTTTCTTAGTGGTCGGTTTGGCAATAGCGCAGGCAATGCAGGACCTGATATATTTGTTGACATCATGTTGAAGTTTTGGCCAGTAGAAATGTTTCTGCAGCATTTTCGCTGTCTTTTCGATGTCGAAGTGTCCTTCCACCTGATTGTAGTGGGATTCCCAGATCACCTTCGCTCCCTCGCTTGATGGAACGCAGATATGGCCCAGACGACACACCAACCCGTCATGAAGATGGAAATTAGTGACAACTGCGTTTGCGCCCAACATTCGGTAGGTGGTGGTGAATTATGGGTCTATCTTATAGAGTTGGGGCCATCTAGAGGTCTCGTGGCTGCAAGAGTCTAGCACCATGGTGAGTGTCGTGATTGGCGGTCTTCTAAGTAAATCATCGACTCAGTTGGTGCTTCTTGTTTTATATTTGATGTTGAGGTGGAATTGTTGAAAGTATGTGGACCGCTTCTGATGGCAATCATTCTACAATTTGTCTTGTGTCTGCATGAACTGCAGTGGCTTATGATCAGTGTGGATGAATGTCTCCTTCTCAAGAATATAATGTCTCCACTAGCGGCATGCTTGCACAATGGAGTACATTTATTTGTCGTAAGTAGGGTACTTACAAACAACATCTGATAGTGTCTCACTATGATAGGCCATCGGGTGGTCGTACTGAGTGAGAATGGTGCCCACAGCATAGTCTGAAGCATATGTCTCGATCTCAAAGGGTTGTTGCAGGTCCAGTAATGAAAGTATCGGGGCTAAACAAAAGCGTTGCTTCAAATAATCGAATGCTTTTTATTAGGACTGGCCCCACACAAATTTCTCCTTACCACCACCCATGGTTACTTGGTTGAGGGCCCATGCAATATGGGAGAATCCCAACACGAACTTGCGGTAGAAATTAGCAAGGCCCAAGAAGCTCTGAAGCTCAGTGAGTGTGGTTGGGGTTGGCCAGTCACGGATGACTTGGATCTTGGTTGGATCCACATGTACGCCATGTTGATCAATGATGTAGCGCGGGTAACGGACCATGTCCATACCGAAGGAGAATTTTTCCAAGTTGGTGTATAGCTTGTGTTGTCGTAGGATGTGCAAAACCTGTTGAAGATGTTGCCAGTATTCTGCCCAAGTCTTGTTGTAAATGAGGATGTCATCTAGATACACCACTACAAAAGTATTGGTGAATGGTCGCAGGATATCATCCATAATCCTCATGAAAGTGATTGGAGCATTTTTCAAACCAAAGGGCATGACCACCCATTCAAAAATACCTTCCTTTGACTTGAAGTTGATCTTCCATACATCTGTCTGTGCTATCGGGACCTAGTGGTAGCCAGACTTCAGATCAATCTTACTGAAGTATTTGGCCCTCGTGAGTTGATTAATGAGGTCGTCGATTCGGGGAATCGAGTACCGGTTTCTAACTATGATTTTATTCAAAGTCTGGTAATCAATGCAGATTCGTTAGGTTCCATCCTTCTTTTGTACTAGCACTATTGGGCTCCCACGAGGCGATGAGATGGGACGGATGTTCCCCTTGTGGAGAAGTTCTTGGATCTATCGTTTGATCTCCTCATTCTCTAACATAGAGCGGTGGTAGACTAGCCCATTGGGAAGCGATGTGTCGGGGGTCATATCGATGGGATGCTTGACCTGATAGTGCAGAGGTACCCCAGTAGGTGAGGAGAAGATATTTGAGTATTCTTCCAAGACCTTATCATCTTGCTTCTTTTGTGTGGAGAGGTCGGTTGCGAAGGCCCTGGATGTCGCTGTGATATTTCACTCATTCTGAGAGTGAATCACGAAGAAGACAAACTTCCTCGTATGAGAGATTACCTTCCTGCATTACTTGGTAGAGATCAAGGAAATAGCACTAGGTGGGACTGCCTCGAGTATCATGTACAATTTCTTGTTCAAAGTAATAATAACATTGCGAGGCCTAGACTCATATACAGCATGATGTTTCCTTAAATATGGTTGGGCCAAAATAACATTAAAAACTTTGATAGGGGAAACATCACACAATACCTCATTTTTGAAGGGCTTAATGTCATATGACATGTGGCATCGTTGGCTGACGTGGATATCGCTTCCTTGGCGGAGCCATCCGATGGTGTAGGGTTGCAAGTGCAGCATTGTCGACGGGGCGAGTCATTTGACAACCTCTCTTGAGATTATTTTCTTCTTACTACTGCTATCAATTATGAAGTGCAGTGGGGTATCCTTCACCCACATCTATGAATGAAAAAGGCGTTCCCCTTCCTATGGATCATCTAGTTCACCATGTTATAGCTTGGTGGTAGCAATGGTAGCACTGGGTTTTGCGTCAATGATCTATCTCCCCCTTTTTGGTTCTGACTCAGAGTCGGAACCCACATCTGATTCAAAGTCTTCCACCTCAACCACCAGCGACTGCTTTGAGCCTAAATCAATAGTGTTATGCCAGGGGCTCTTATGGAAGTCGCACCACTTCTTGGTATATTTCTTTGTCTTTATGGTGTCCTTCTTTGCTTGCAGCTTGGACTGGTTGTCCTGAGGTTGTCCATCTTTTCTCTATCCTTTTTTCTGTGAGTTGGGGCCTCCCTTTCCTGGATTTTTCTATGAGGGGTTCCCAAGCCCGAATTCTCACATCTTTTGTTTGAGCTTATAATTGATTTTGATGGCATATCGGTAGGTCGTGCCCAAGGATGAGATGTCCAAAAACTCCATTTCAACCTGGATGTATCTATGAAAACCTCTGCGATCCTTGAGCACCAAATGTCACTCAGAATATTTGATACCCATCTTGGTGCACAAGGTATGGAAGATATTTGTGAACTCGAGCACTACTTGGTCTCTTTCTTGTCGCAGTATGGTCCATTTTGTGTACAGGTTGCCATAACTTGTGACAGGATAGTATGGTTCCTTAATATCATCTCTGAAGGACTCCTGGGTGACCGCGACTGTAAATAATGAGGGTTCCTCTGTTTCCTTTTCCTCACAGAAAGTTTCTCACCAATATTTGACATGGGGAACGGCTTTGAGGAGCGCAAAAGTAAGATTTTCTCTATTCGAGAAGTTATGGACAGAGAAATTCCCTTCTAGAAAATTAAACCATTTGTCTACAGCATCTGCATCTATTTGACCTTCAAATATAGGAATATCAAAGTTGATTTGTACCTTGAAGGGGGCAGCATCTCCGTTCGAGGAAGATGCGTCGTCTATTGGGAGTCGTCGAAGGATTTGCACAAAAATATCCATCATCTTGTTCATCTATTGTGTGAGGAATTCCTCGATCAACATTTTGAAAGGATCTCATGTCTCGTCGTCTTTCTTTTCTCCCACCATGAGAGGTCACTTGGGCGTGCGAGATATTTTTTCCTCAAGAGAAACAAGCTCGAGACCCAATTCTTTGTACCCTGACCTCATTGGGGACATGCATTAAGAACGACAAGGAGCAGGCTGCTTTGATACCACTGATCCAGATTTTATGAGTAGAACAAAATGAATACAGATTATTATTAAAATATTCTTAGCACAGAATAACAGATATACAGTAAAATTGGTTTCTATTCAATAAGAAAATAAGCTAAAACTGTAAAATGCAGTGGAAAACAAGATTGATATAATGGTGGTGGATTATCTCTAAGAAGAGATGTGACGGATGTGCTCATTTAAAAGAAGATGAATACAATGAGGCTCTCAAGGCATTTTACAATAAACCGAAATGTCAAAAATCCTAGACATCCAAAAACCTAACCCGAGGAGATGAAGCACCAAAAGTCATGTGGGCCCCCGTTGGGATAAGTTAGTACATCAACTTTCTGGGGTCGTAACTTTTGCATACGATCTTCGTTTTAGGTGCACAATAGCCCATTGGAAAGGTATATCTGAGGACTACACATGTTATCGTCAGACGTCGACTCTAGCTATAGTTAAACTGTGGAGAGCCCTAAAAGCGTTGTTTAGGGCCTCAAAATGACCCCGAAAGCCAAGGACCTGAAAACTAGGAAAAACTACCAAAATGGGCTAGTTGAAATAGGTGGGAGGCCACCGACATCCATATGGATCAATTAATCCACCCATGATCAACCTCTTAATAATTTTGTAATTATTGGGACTTCGAGCATTCAGAGTGATGGATATATGAAATTGTTGTTAATATATATATATATTGAGAATTTATGAGACCTGGGCACGAATTTTGATGGGGTTTATTATAAAATTAAAATATTATAATGAACACATGTACGAGACCAAATCATTTTCCATTAAATTATTATTTAACGTGCAATGTAAGCATGTGGGACCACTTCGGAACTCCGGGACCTCAGGACTCCGGAATGTTTGGAGTAATGTAACACACGAGCTAAAATGGTCGAAGGCCCAAACATACCTCTTCCTTTCCTGTCTTTGCATAAACATTTAAATATTTATTACGTTATATTATTTTCAACGTAATTAAATTAATAATTGAATATGATAAACATTTAAAGAGATTTGTTATATTATAATCTAATATAATATAACATATTTATACCACGACATAATACAAGTGGGACCCCTTCGGGACTTCGGGACTGCGGGGCTCTGTGAGGTTTGAGGAATGCAGAGTGTGTTAAAGAGCCGAAGTAGTTGACGTGGAGTTTCTCTCTCATTCCAATATTAAAATACAATATTGGGGATTTATTATGCATAACACTTATAAGTGTGGACCCTACAGGACTTCAGGACTCCAGGATGTTTGGAGTGATAGAGTATATGAGCAAAAATGGTCGAAGGCCCGAACCTACTTCTTGTATTCCAATGTTATAATAAATGTTAAATGTAATTAATTATATTATATGGTAATATAATTAATTATATTTTCATAAAGGTATAATATAAGTGGGACCCTCTCCAAAGCTTTGGCATTTTGGGGTTTCTGGGTATGTTCATATGAGTATGGAGAGTAATCACACCGAATTCCATGGATTTATGTATTAATTACTATTAATAAACCCTAAGTGCTCATTTAATATATTTAATTATATTATAATACAATCCCTTATAATTATATCATAATATAATTAATTAAAAAGACTATTTAGCAACATGATTAGATTATGAGTTGATATGACGGGGTACTAATATAATAATTAACACTAAATTCACCTCGAAATGTGGGATTACCAAGGTGAAAGGGAAGTAATACTTGGTTTAACTAGACCGGTAATTTCAGCCAAGTAAAAACATAATTTACGAGGTTAATTAATTTTAATAAGGATTAATAATCCCTAATAGGGATTAAATAAATGATTAAATGATTAGTAAAGAGTGGGAAATTATTATGATAATGATTAATCAATTTAATAGGTCTATAAGAGCTAGACAAATGTCAACCTCTGGTTGGGAAAGTCTTTGTATGCTATGATGATGTGGTGTGTCGGGTGACAGGGAGCCACATGGGTGCCATATTGTGGTGAGTGACTTCAGTCAATGGAGGCTTAAAGAACTTTGAAAGACCATGACCTTCGATCCAGAACTTGTATCTGGGCAAATTTATAGTCGTTGGAAAACCCTCGTCGAACTGAAGACAACGGAATCCTAGTTACACAGATTTGAGGTGATTGACAAAAGTGAAATGTTCATGCCCCATCGCTCAAAAAGGTACTTAGGGGTCGGGTGTATGATAGATTGGTATCAGAGAAAGAAACAACACTTTACTTTATTGGGCTCGTGAGAGAGCTGAATAAATTTTGTTAGAGAACTTTTAAGGGGTAGCACCCTACCCTGCCCATTCATAAGAGCTTATTTAAAATATGTTACTGAAGAAAGGAATGAAACTTTCTGTTGGTGTTACATGTTTTAAAAATATGAACTGTGTGTTGATAATGTTTCCAAATAATGACGTTGATTTCACCTTACAAATTGCATGTCTTGTTCATAAATTAGTAGATAATTAACTAACAGAAAATGTTTTATCGGCACTCAAATAGTCACTGGACAGCAAGGAAAACTACAACGTAAAGAATAGTGACATACCATGAGTTGGGGGAAATCTCCCATGATAAAGAAGAATAATCTGATGAGAGGAGGGTGGTGGAAACCCCTCCGGATTTGGCTGAAACTGTAAGAAGCCTCATGGAAAAATTACAGAGTTGTAAGGCAGACAATGAAAGGTTTATAAAAGAACATGAAAAACAAACCGAAATTAATGTAGTTCTACTACAAATCCTTCAGATATATAAAGGCAACTGCAACACAGGCCAACAGCCAGTAATGTGGATAGACATCATACTAAGAAAACCCAAAATCCACTTGAGATACAAAAGCATGGTCCTGAAAGTAGTCGCGCGAGGAGAAGCACCTCAAAGAAGGCCCAACATGAAGCCAAGAGACATGCTAACGCCAAGGATTCAACTGAAGAATCCTCTATTAAGGAAACTGACAACTCCAAGGAGTTGTCTAGTAGTGAGACTATTTCACATTCTCAGAGAAGAAGAAAGAGGAGGAAACATTCCAAGAGCCATGACCCTGAAAAGTTTAAGAAAACCAAACCACCTACTTTCAATGGAGAAACTAAAAAGGGGGAAGAAGCAGAAGTTTGGCTACTTGGCTTGAAGAAGTACTTAAAAGTCCATGACTACTTTAAAAACTTAAAGGCCCAAATATCTATTTTCAACTTGAATGGAAAGGCCTCCATTTAGTGGGAGTACCTTAGGAATGTGAAAGGAATCTATGAGAAGGACTTGTCCTAGAAACAATTTGAGAAATAATTTAAGAAGTACATGTCTGAAAGATACTATGATAAAAAAAACCGAGTTCTATGAACTCAAGCTAGGACAGCTCATAATAGATGAATATATCAACAAATTTATTGAGTTGATGAGGTATGTTCAAATGTAATAAACCAAAGTTTTTCTAGTTGCATCATCAATAAAAATAACTTAATTACGAGAGCCACAAAGAGATGATACATGAATTGGTCCCCATACATCTGTATGCACAAGCTCTAACTTTTCACTCTTCTTTTACTTCCTGACTCTGAGAAATCTGACTCTCTTTTGTTTTCCATAAATACAGTGCTCATAGAAATCCAAATCAACTTATTTAAGATCTAGAAACAAATTTCTTTTGTGAAGTATCTACATCCCCTTCTCACTCATGTGTCCAAGCCTATGATGCCACAATGTTGTATCCACACCTATAGAAGCTAAAGAGATTGAAGAGTCAACGTTACCAATACATAAATACAATGTACCTACCTTCTCTCATTTTGTCATTATCAGCGATCCTTTAGTGACCTTCCACGCCTTATCTGTAAATGTAGATATACATCCTTCACTTTCCAACTGTCATGTTGAAATTATATTTTCTAAGATCTGGTATGTCTCACCTCTTTCAGTAACCATTGGTTTCCATTCTTTTTCTTTATTTGTACCTTACCCATTCCAACAATTTGACATGGTTCATCACCACCCAAATAAACCTATCCAAAATCACCTTGAACATAATCTTGGAAATATTTCCTATGGGGTGTGGCATGAAATGAAGCCCCTGAATCTGCTACCCAAGACTCAATAATATTATCTAAAGAAAGAATCGAAGCATTTTGTAACACATCACCTGCTACATTTGCTTTCTGATTTTTTTCATGTTGTTCATCTCTTTGTTTCTTTGGAGCTATGTAGTCTTTCTTCAAATGTCTTTTCTTCCCACAATTCCAACACTTTGTCTTTCCTAGTCTATATTTGGATATGCCCTTCCTAGACTTCCCATGGTTTCCTGGACTCTTTCCTCTTTCCCTTTGTCTGTGCTTTCCATCGCATTTCCTCGCTAAGGATAACACCAACAACATCATCAAATTTCAGGGTGTTTGAACCAGAAACATAGTTACTTATAGCCATGACCAAGTCGTTCCAGCGTTCTAGCAATGAGCACAAGATTACAAGAGCCCTAACCTCATCATCAAAGTCCACTTTTACATAACCTAGTTGATTAGTAATCGTATTGAATTCATTTAAATGATCGGCAACTGACCCATCTTCTGACATATTCATATTAAATAATCACTTCGTTAGAAATACCTTGTTGGAAGCCAAGGGTTTTTCATATTGTTTATCCAATGTGTTCATCAGATCCTTCATTGTCTTTTCTTTTGAAATATTGAAAGTCATCAACACTATCAGGCACAGTCGTATCATTCACAGTGTCTTTCTGTCAAGAATCTCTCATTCTTTGTCCTTCATACTCGTCGGTTGCTTTGTTTTTTTGTCCAACAGTAGGTAAAGATCCTTCTAATATAAATAATCTTGCATCTGCATCTTCCATAACTAATAGTTTTGGTCATTAAATTTATCGACCTTAAACTTTCTATCTTCTACCATTGCTCCCACTCAAACCAGGAACCCTCTTTTCCTGCAAGTTACATTTCGGATTGATACCAGTTGTTAGAAAAATAAGATCGTGAAACAATAAAATAAAACAAATGCGGAAATAAAACACAGAAGATACACAATACAATAGAGACACAAATATATGTGGTTCACCTAGTGTGGGCTACGTCCACCAAAGAAATTGTCAGGTCCTTCCTTTATTATTATCCAGCAAATGAAGAGATAAAACCTATAGCATACACGTTGTAACTTCCTCTTCTTTCTCTCACAGTGTCCTCTCTCGAAATACAATATTCACTTGCTCACACAGCCGCAATACAATTCCCTCATACATAAAAGAGAGTTTATTTCTAGAGAAAAAATCTCTAACATAACTTCAATCGTTAGATCTGTGACCTTATAATAAACGGTCCAGATTGACTATGAAATTACAATATTTTACAAGGCAATTTTTTCCAAAATTTCGCTTCGGGGGCGTTGCCCCCGAATCTCCACTCGAGGGGCTCCAAAATTTCTCATCGCCCCCCCTGGACCCCCCTGGCGAGAGAAGTGGGGGGAAAGCCCCCCACACCCTCCCGTCAGGGAATGGGGCCCAAATGCAACTCAAACAAGACTTCTAAATCGGGAAGATAATCAAGCTCCACAACCAACAAACAGTTAGGCCCTTCAACAAGGTTGTTGCATGGAGGAATAAGTAGGCAAAATATGAAAGAGTGGCAAAGAGGTTGGATTGTTTCCTAGTTTCTGAACCATTTTTAGAGGAATCCATCAAAATTAGACAATGTGTTTCTAGTGGGGGGGATTTTGATCACTCCCTTGTATTTCTTGAGTTGGCTCCCACAGAAAACAAACATCTTAATTCTTTTAAATGAATCATGAGTTGCTTAAGAAAGAGGAGTATGTTAAGAGAATTAGGAGGCTTGGCTTCCTTTTGAGGGATCCTCTAGAGAGTCAACGGTTTTACAATTTGCAGAAAGTTTTAAAAGAGCTAAAAATGTCTCTATTGAGTGGGCTAGATTTAAGAAGGAGAAGGATGAAAGAGTCCTCAAGGAGGTGGAAGAAAAATTGGATTCTATATATGTCGATGAGAGCTTTGGGTTTCTAACCAAAGCGAAAAAACTAGAGGTAAATCTGTTGGAATAAAAGAGGAGGGCTCTACTCTTCGACAAAGAAAAGACTTAGAGGTTGAAAAGTAGGGCACTGTGGTTACAAGTTAACGATGAAAATGCCAAGTTTTTTCACCGTCATGCAAACTCTGAGAAAGAATATAAATGCAGTATGGATGATTGAAAAATCAAATTTCTCATTGGCCACTAGCTTCAAGGATGTAACAGAAGAAGGTATAAATTATTTTGGATCCATATACGAGGTTGAGGGGAGAGCAACCATTGCAGAGATTTTGATATTGTCTACTTTCTTCCCAGTTTTGTAAACCCCAAGGAGAATCAAAACTTGATGGAGGAAGTGCAAGGGGAAGAATTTATCTTTGTTCTACGAAGTTTCCAAAAAGATAGAAGTCTAGGCCCTGATGGCCTACCAATGGAATTCTTTCTTGGTTGTTTTGATTTTATTGAAGAGGACTCGAGGAGGGTCATTGAGGAATCTAGAACAATTGGCAAAATATTGGAAGTTTATAACACTACCTTTATAGCTTTGATACCAAAAATTGACAACCCTTCATCTTTTGACAATTTCAAACCTATTTCACTTTGCAATTGTATTTATAAAATCATTTTGAAAATAATTGCAAGAAGATTAAAGGTGATTTTTTCAAGACAAATTTCTAGTGAGCAATTTGGGCTTTTGGAAGGTAGGGAGATACATGAGCTTGTAAGGGTAGCACAAGCATTGCACTCAATAAAATTCAAAAGGCTCAAGGCTATGGTGGTGAAGGTAGACCTCTCAAAGGCCTATGATAGAGCTAGATGGCTCTATTTAAGGTTAATGCTTATCCATTTGGGATTTAAATCTCAATTTGTTACTTGGGTGATGAATTGTGTTACTCTGATCCCTACTCTATTCTTATAAATGGTGCAGCGACCACATTTTTTCAAGATTGAGAGGGGTTTAAGGCACGGTTGCCCACTCTCCACCTCTATTGTTCATTATTGTAGGACTCTGTGGGGCTTTAAAGGAATCCCTTGGAACTAGTTTTTTCAAGGGTATTAAAGTGGAAAACTCTTGGTCTTTGCCCCACCTTCTCTTTGTTGATGACAAACTAATTTTGACTTGCTTAAATAAGTTATAGATCTATTTTGCATTGCTATAAGAATGCATATAAACGTGGCTAAATCCACCATTTCTATGGTATATCGAATGAAGAGAAAGAATATTTATCTAATTTGTTTCCTTACCAAACCACTAATGTGGAGAGTGGCATGACAGTAGTCGGGCTTTCAATCAAAGCCAAATGATATATCAAAAAATAAATTGGCAATGATTGATCTTAAAAGTGGAAAAAAGCTCAAATTTATGGTGCAATTGATGGTTGTCTAAAGGAAGTTGTTTGGTTTTGGTTAAAGTAGTTATTTAGGCTATTCCAATATATTGGATGTCATTATCATGGATTACTAGGGAATGTTGGAGGCTATCAAAAAGTTTGTTTCAAATTCATTTAGTCAAGGTATAAAAATAATAAGGGTATACCTCTTGTTGGCTGGAAGAAATTAGCAATACCAAAAGCATAGAAGGGTTAGGGTATAACGAACATTTTTTTATTCTATATGGCTTTGGATGTAAAGAGTGTAAAGAGTGTGCGGAGGTTGATTCAAAGTATTCATTTGTGGACATCGGTGATCAGAGAGAACTATATTGCTCCAAATTCGATGGGTGGTTGGTTAAGGAACACCCATCGACACCCATCGAGCTCACACACTCCTTGGGCGGATTCGAAGACTAGTTGGGCAGAGAGCACAAGGAGGATGTGATCGTTTGGGCAAGTACTTGTCTTATGGGCATCCGCAGGAGCATCTTGGGTGCATAATGGTGACATCCAAACCCAAGGGGCCACACGCCCTACTTCCCTTGCAACAAATGATGGAGACTTGAGATGTGTTTGGGCAAGGACAAGGCGACTTGAGCACACACCCAAGGAGTGGACCTGCCTACCCTTGGCAACATGGGCGCTTTGGAGAGATTGGATGACCCCATCGACACACCACGAAGAATCGCGTCGATCTGCACAAGGAAGAGCACAAGGCAAGGGGCGTGCACCCAAGAATGGGGCGTGTCGGTCCAAGAGATGCAACAATTGATGGGCGCACCAAGTCAGCGAAGGGGCACGTTGGTTCATTTCGGAAAAATGGTTCGCAAAGAGGCACGACGCACCCGAAGGACACGACGATTCGTGATGGTGACGTTTGGAGTCCATATAAGAGCACAAGGCACACAACCAAGAGGCATAAGCAAGCAAGCAAGACATGAGACAATAGTTCAGTCTTAGGTGGGGCGCACCACAGATAAGGAAAAGAGGTGCGACAAAGGAGTCTTGGTGTGGCAAATTTGCAAGTATGGAAAGTTCTACTGTATGGGGCAAGTCGTGAGACTTTCCCCATCTTTGTTTGGGACAGTAGTGCACTCTCTACATTGTATTGTATCTATTTTGCAATATAATAAATGAAATCAGGTATTAGGCATTGCTGGTGCTGCCCACACTATATTTGTGTGTCTTGTGTTTTGCATGTTTTCCATTGTATGCACAGACTAGGAGTGTGACTCGTCTATAGCTTAGAACGGAGTATGGGTATGCTCTGGGTGAAGAGGCGTAGTCCAAGTGAAGTATCCTTGGTTGAGCCAAGTTGTCAAGTGAGAACCGCTACGGTGCCACACGTCCACAAGATGCCAAGGTTAGACTTGGGCATGACTCTTGGGGGCGTGACAAAACCTAAGAAAGAACTGAAAACAATGTATATATCATATGAAAAACTATGATTCTAACCTTACCCTTGATTGGCAAATGGCTTGTTTGGTGTGTGGGCAGGGGAACAAAGGTTCAAGTAGGATTGGGTCCTTGGATAGGTTGTGGAGAAAATTACAAGGTCCCTCAGCATAATATACTTTATTTGAGGTCTCAAGGAACTTTTAATTTGTCTCGGATTGTTGATCAAAATAGAATTACTATTTGGCATCAAGAATGGTTTTCATGAAAGGACCTTGGTCTTAGGGAAGAAGATGCGAAATTGTGGGATAGATATGTGAAAAGACTCATAACAAGTTTTGTAAGATTAAAGGATGAGGAAAATATGATGGTCTGGTATTTGAACCATACAAGGGATTATACTCCTAGGGAAGGCTACAAATCCCTAGCTGAAGAAGGGAATGTAGCTCACACACAATGGTGGAAAATGTATGGAGGTTCAAATGTTCTTCTAAGTCACAATTTTTTATGTGGATTTTACTTAATAATAACATACTTACCTAGGATATCCTACAAAGAAGAAACACTTATGGTCCTAATTGGTGTAGTCTTTGCAGGACGAGTGAGGAAACAAATTATCATCTAATTATGTCATGCTCCTTTGCAAAGTAGATATCATTGGAAGCTAAGGGCATTACAAGATTGAAAAATGTATGGTTAGGGGGATCCATTGAGGAGGGCCTTAGTGTCTGATGTGGGGATCCTGGCACAAAAAGCTATAGAGCTCTACCTTCAATTGTGGCTTGGGGAATCTGGTTGGCAAGGAATGCAAAGTTCTTTTAGGATAGGGATACTTTGCCTTCTAAATGTGCAATTCAAGGTATAAATATTATTAGCTTCTACACTCAAAATAAGGGAATTAAGGTGCCAAGACAGGTTGTCAAAGAAATTATTGACAAAAGCAAGACCTAGGCTTACTTTGACGAAGCATCTCAAGGGAATCCTTGGGTGAGACACTTGTGCACTAAGGAGGAGTTGGAGGTCATTGGGTGAGACACTAGTGCACTAACCAAATGGAATTTTAATGCACAAGTGTCTCACCAACTATTTAACACAAAACACACATGTATAAATTAATATATCAATATTAAGTGTAAGTCATTATATGTTTATGGTTGTTTACCACACCTTACAAGTCATTAACAGCATGAGCCCCACAAGCCCATATAGCTCGTATCGTGTGGACTTTTACATGAATTGAGACTTCCTAACACATGAGAGAAGTTGCCAAAATGTCAATATACCTATTCAACTCCATTTTTCATTCTTATATCTCAACTTGGCCTTGAAGACATGATCCATAAGGACTTGTAAGGTATGAGTCTTAACGAGTCATTAGAACCCATGCTATGTAAGCACGCAATCTCAAAAGAGATTGTCCTCCCAATGTTGGTGATAAAGGAGGTTCAATGAACATCCATGCAAATTCATATGGACACGTATAGATCTATACCATCACATACAGATCTGTGCAGACACACAATTACTCTTGTTTTCTCCCACACGTCATTCAGGCATGATGCTTTTAATGTAAAAGCGATGATTTTTTTATATTGATGTATAAATAGTTTTTATATGCTGATGTGTCATGAATATAATAATTATATCATTAATACATCAGTAAAAAATTAGACATTATTAATGTATCAGAAATACAACAAATACCATTAATGTATATTAACAATAAAAATGTACTATGACCAATTATATTCATTATTAATGAATGAATAATATACTATTCTTCTATTATTATATTAACAATATATTAATGTGTCTCCTTGAGGTCTTGGTTAGTTGGTAAGGGTGGGTGTTTCATAACCCTCATCGAAGTTCAAGTCTTCCCAAAAGA
>ML806724.1:0-17309 GCA_009831015.1 Picea engelmannii
ATGGGCATAAAAAGGAAGCCAAGGAGATACATGACTCAAAGGACCACCATGTTAAAGAGTTCAAGTAAGAAGAACCAAGAGCTAAGTTTGATGTATATCGCCATCCTCACCACATAAATAAACAATGGTCATTAAGCCAGGGGTGTGACCATCACCAAACTTATTATGGACTGACATGGTACTAGAATAGAAAGCAGTCAAGAGGCACATGGAGGAATAACAACAATGCATAAAGATATCAAAGTAGCGCAGCAAGGAGCAATCAGAAGGAGAAATTGGACCCCATGTTCACATTCCACTAGGATGGATGGATGCTAGTGCTTGGTACCAACTAGTTACATTGCTTAGTGGATCATATCGTATGGTTTCTTCCCATGTTTCGAGGACGAAACATGTGAAAGGGGATGGAATGTCGTATACCTAAGGGGGTAATATGGGGTACCTAGGAAGGTATCCAATGGGAATAATAATATATATTTCTATGTATGGAGGCCATTTTTAATAAATAAGGCCTATGTAATAGTGTGAACACAATGAATGTAATAAAGTTTACTAGAAGGTTCCACCTACTAGAGTGTTTCTTCTCTAGAATGTTCCTAGGAGGTCAATGAATGTAAGAAGACTTACTAGAAGGTTCCACCTACTAGAATGTTCCTAGGAGCTAGATATTTCTACATAAAGAGGTATAAGAAATGTAATGAAGCATGGTGAAATGTACTATAATTGTAGCAAGCAAGTATTGTTTGAGGAGTAATTTCCTTCCATAAGGAATAATATATGGTGTTACCCTACCTTAATGGTTTTATCTACAATTATCTTGTGTTGATTATTTTATGTGAATGATTTGGTTTATTATTGTTTAAGTTAAGGATTTATCTTCTAGATTATAATTTCAGATGTATTGAGCACATAACACAAAAGGCATCATGAAGACCAGAGTCAGGGCACACAATCCAAACACAACATATAAAGTGAGTCATGTTAATACAAAAGCCATTATATAGATCTCACAGAACATCCTCTTCAAAATTCACACTAGCTTACAAAATTATGCAATTTTTCAAGTCTAGGTATGAGAGGGTCATTATTAACCCCCTATTAGGTGTGTCAGTACCAAAACCAAGAGGTATGTCCTAGGGAAACAATCAAGGTGTATGTGCAATGATAATGGTATGGATTGGATTTTACTTCATGGGGTGGATGTCATTAACATGCAAGGCCATGTATAGTTTTCATCCGTGTGAGAGCCTTTGTAGAGGGGGTGCTTAGGCAATGATATACCCTTTCCTCAATATTGTGTCTTTCAAAACCCTGACTTGCCTTTTTCTTTATAACTTTGACCTCTTTTGGATTTTGAAATTTCATTTTCCAAGTCCTTTTATAAGATATGCATTCATTGCATAGGACTTGGGGTGATGGCCTCTTAGCGAGGGAGTGGAGCTCATGCTTCTCTATTTTTTATTGGTTTTTAATACTTTGTTTTTCTTATTTGTTTCTTTTCCCCACATTTTGAATTGAGGATTTTGCTCTTTCTATGTCTTTTTTATATATATAAATTTGTGTCAACCTCAGGCTTTCTAGTCCCTTCTTCTCATGGGATTGTGAGGCACAAACCTTTTTGGGGTACATGCAACACCCAACCCAAAATAAAGGACGACAAATAGGTGACAAATGGAATGAGTTATTTATGATAAGGGATATGGACACGTTATGCCCATTAAGGCCCCCTAGTAGTACAACTTTGCCCAAGCGTGACAACACTTGACTAGAAAATGAAAAATGACCACCAAGGTAAGACAAGGAAAAAAACATAACTCCAAAGCATCATGATTAATTATCCAAATCAACCCATGATCACCATTTTCATGCTTCAAGTATTAACATTATCACTCGATATGAAGTGTCAGAACGATGTACCTGAGTGTATGAATGCACCATATCATATGAGTGAGCTGAGTTGAGCATGGATATGAGACACCTACAGGGAGTTGTTTGTGGAGAGTCTGGAATAACATCATCGGATCTGTTGTCTAAAATGTAGATCAAGGAGAAAAAGCTATCCTCTATTTACCCCTAAATATGGAGGGGTAACAAATCTAATGTAGATAAATATACATTACATAATAATAATAATAATACTTAGATAATAATATTAAAGGAAGTGGATGAAGGTTTCACAAGTCTAAAGACATGGAAGAGGGGTTGATGGATTATTCTTATAAAAGGGTGACTCATTTTTGCTAGGGGTTTTATCTTTCTAAGTGATTCTTAAGAGATAAAGCGTGACATGGGTGGTGAATTTTTGGTTTCAACCTTAGGTTTTGATGTTTCTTTTCTTCCAAGTGGTAGTATGGAAGACAAGCTAGATGCAAGAGGTGCATTTGATTATAATGTTCATTACACATAACAAGTTTTGAATACTCAGTAGATGGGGGGACATTCTCCATTATTGTTAAAGAAGTGGAACATTCATAACGTGAAAGATCGTATTTACCAACAATTTGGGTAAATCTGACTTTTAGTCCCAAAATGGATTTTTAGTCTTGAATGATTGTACCATTAAAACATTACCTATCAATTATTTTATTATTTTATATGGATGGCATTACATTATCTTATTTATTTTATATATTTAATAATATATAAATTATTTGTTTTATTCTATATAGATCATATTACATTATTTTATTTATCTTAGATATTTAAAAATTATTGACAAATTTTGACTACTTAGATACCCATGAGTAACGATTTCTTAGACCATAGACTAATCCCACATTCAACGAACATGCTAGTAAATCAAACAAAATATACAATGATATAAAATCTTTCATAAAGTGTTTATCATATTTTATTATATTGTGTTGTTATCATAAAATAGAACATTATAAGATTTTTTTAATAGTAGAGATGAAAGTCAAAGTGTTTATCATATTTTATTAATAATAATAATAATAATAATCTATTTTTAAGGTCACGGCCAAGCCAACACACCAAATTGGTGTATGAGACCCCCTTGTTTGTGGGACAAGGGATCCACCTCCGCCCAGCGATTTGACTGGTAAAGTCTACGAAGGTATACATACCCTACCCCCCTTTGGATTTGAACCTATGACCTCTTAAAAGGAAACACATGTTCTTAACCATTAGACCCACTCAAACTATATCATTATATTGTGTTGTTATCATAAAATAAAACATTATCAAAAAAATTTAATAGTAGAGATGAAAGTCAAACACATTTCTTTGAGAGCTTAATTGCTACGTATTTTTTAATGGTTAAAATGAAAGTCAAGCACGTTTTTTTGACAACTTCATTGGAAACGTTTACACTTTTCATTTGGATAATTAAGACTATCTTTAATTACGTGAAATGTCTTTATCCTTTTAATTGGGTGAAATGTCTGTATCACAATAGCATCCTTTTCTCTTTCTTTGAATATAGTTTTTATCAATTTATATTCAAAAATATTTAACATCCTCACAATTGTAATATCACACTATTGACTTGTACAATCAAGTTATCATAATAAATACATATAAAAAAGCATTATTGACTTGTATACAATAAATAAATAAAAATAGATATTAAATAGATATGTATAATGTAATAAATAATTATTATTATGTTATAAATTTATTATTCGATTAAATATAAAGTTAATGTATTAAAAAAATATTTATAAAAATCAAGAATTTTTTCCATATAATAATTTGATTATTTAATTTATAAAAATTATTTATTAAGGAAACATATATATCAAACTATATTTAATAATTAATATATTTAAATTATTGTTAAATTATATTACATAAATTTTGGAAAAAAATAAATATTTACAATATAATATGAAATGAAAAATTAAAAATGATAATAATATATTTAAAAATAATAATAATATTTTTTTATCGTAAGTATAAATTATATATGTGTATGTGTGGGGGTTAACATCTACTAAGATCAAAATTGGTTTATCTAACCTTAAGAAAAGTAAGAGATTACTTGGATTTCTTTAAAATGTTATTTTGATGCTTGAAAAATATTAAGAGAAGCATTCCAAGATCACTAAAGTTTTGATGACTTAGAAGGTTAGGAAGGTCAATATTGTGACAAATATTTTCAAATTGAGATCTGATTTGGGTATACACAGGGCACTCTAGGAGAAAGTGTTTTTCATCTTCAACTCTCTTGGTGTTACAAAGGTGACAGATTCTCTTCTACCATGGTGTTTTGGAGATTGCCCAACGCCCAGTTTCACTATGCAACTCATAAGAATTAGTTCTTATTTTAGCAACATTGATTCATTTCTTTACACTAGTCAAAATAGAGAGATACTTTTGATCTTCAAGATTAGGGTTAATCACCTCCTTATAATATCTTAATTTTCTTTTATCCTCTAATTCTTTATCGCACCACAGATTCTCCTTAAATTTAGCTTGTACAATATTTTTAATATCATCGGTGTTCTCCAGAATAAATTCTTCTTTTATTCCCCAATGATTTAGCCAAGACTCGACATCATTATGTCATCCTCGCTTGAGTCATTGGTGATTTTGGCTAGAATCTGAAGTAATTTTGGGGAGACTCTTGTCATCCATGTTGTTTATATTGTTGTTATACATTAAGTACCTAATCATAGTTGTGCTCTCAATGGGGGAAAGGCTTGCTTCTATGAGGAGGATAGGATAGGGTGTGTTGCCTTTAATTTTGAGATTATAGGTTATAAAATTCTTTTGGATCTGTTCTATCTTTCTCTGGGATTCTTGAGAGATACTGCATCCCCAAACTTCACATCCATATAAGATAGCAAGAGTGATAACTTGAGTCTCAAAGAGGAGTTTTTTCTTATCCCATAGCCAAAGGTCTATTAATTTACAATTATTTTCAAGACCATCATAAGCTTTCCACCCTCCATTTATCCTTTTCTCAATGTTGCAGTTCCAAATGAGCTTGTGGTGAATATCAATTCCAAGATACTTGTACTAAGGCACTTCCTACAAGATATTGTTGTCATATGCAAAAGTATAAAATAAGCACTTTATTGGGTACAGATAATACAATATATTCATTAAGAGCTCAACGTGTTACTAGGAAGGAATTGATTTTGGGTGAGGAGGATAACACTTCTCTCAACTGCTAAAGCTAGATCTAATTAAATTTACACTCTTAAATGTAATAAACTTTATCTCACAAATTTAAATTAAATAAGTTTTTAATGAAGAATTTAAAAATTAAAGCCCAAAATATGGAGTAACATTGCTTGCACTTGTCATTTAAATTTGAGTTACTTTAGTTTGAAGTGTTTGGTAAGGGTATTATCTTTGGTTACATTTTGAAGTGTTTGGTAAGGGTATTATCTTTGGTTACATTATTAGATATAGCATTATTGAATTGGTTCAACTCATAATGTTCTCATAATAAGGAACTTTCCATACCCTATCATATCATTGGGTCGAGATTGGTGAGGTTGATTTATATGAAAATGAATTAGAATTTCTTAAATTTTCTTGGAATCTCAAATAATGTTTTTTTATTGGAAGTCTTTTTCTTTTATCTTTCTTTCTATCTTGATGATGGGTTGTATATCTCATATCTAAAAAGTTGATTTCTATTTCTTGAACTTAGTGAAGATTTCCTTCTAAAGCACCAATGAAACATTGAAATCTCTCTAAGGGCAGGGTATCAATGACAAGTATAAGCTTTGAAATCATTAGCATTAATGGGTTGAGAGGGAAAGCATATACATATGGGGAATATAGTTCAGCTATCTATTTACATTATTTTCTACTAGGTAGAGGGTAGGAAAAATTTTAATGATGGAAATTTATCTTAAAGTGTAGAAACCTTGGCGAATTTTGCTAGTCCTTAATATGCAAAACATAAAATGTTTGGCGATATTTTTGTAAAAATGTTCAAATTTCTAAGGATTTTATATAGTTTCTATACAATTTTGAAAAATTTTAAGGTAAAATAATTTTATCATATAGAATTTGGGTGAATCATTTAAAAAAAAGCATGGAAAATTAGCCCATGGGAGAAATTTAGAACCTAAAATTTTCTCTTATAAAGGGTATGTACTTTACTTAGGCAAATATAGAGGTCCATTAGTACAGATAGATATGCATATATAGGTAATGTCTCCCCAAAACATCAATAACCTATGCTTATTTGTCCAACCATCCTTCCATTGCAGTCATTACTCACTCACACATTCCCAAAAGTAGGGGATCTACTCCCTAGGGACATAAGAACTAGACCAAGGAGAAGCAAGAGCTATTGCAGTTGTGGAGTTGGCAAATCCAATAACCCTTATTATACATGAATGGAATAGAAAAAACAACCAGATATTATTATTGAAAATGGTTACATAAAAGTTAGTGATAGCATTTATAAGCCATGTTTTTGAATCATTGTAGTGATGGCATCCCTATTTCTATAAGACATTAAATAATTACAAATCTTGAATCTTTGGAAAACTTTCTCAAATATTTGCAGAAGGAACTAAATAACATTGTTTTATATTTACATGAGACCATTTTTACATCACCTTACTCTAGTTTAAAGAATAAGATTCCTAGTAGTGAATGTTTTTTTAATCATTAAAACTTTGATTAGGGTTTATACACCTTGCTCATTTTGATTAGGGTTCATACGCCTTGCTCACCATTGTTAATAATGTAAATGTTACACTAAAACAATGACTTGTTTGTTTCGTGATTTTTTTCCCTAAACAATGAAAAAAATACATATATTCTGAGCATGTTACAAATCCTTTACAAGACAAGACCTCTATGCATTTCCAACCACACATAACAACTTAAAACAATACTAACCCCAAAGTTTTCAAAATATTCCACAAATTCCCAAAACCACTCCACCTACAACTAAACTAAACTAAACGTTTTGTTCCATCTCCCAAATTTCAAAAAACAAATAAGCATATAGAACATGGTATGATATCCTTGAGAGTGATTTTCATCCAACTATGATATTAAACATTTTGTTCCACCTCCCAAATTTCAAAAAACAAATAAACATAAAGAACATGTTATATATCCGTGAGAGTGATTTTCATCCAACTATGATATTAATCGAAACCATGAAAGCTCTTTTCATATAAGTTTTTATTTTTATATAAATTAATTTTATTTTAATTAAAATTTATAATAGTGAAAATAATATATATATATATATATATATATATAAGAATCAGAAAATATATATTATTTAAAATGTTGTAGCTAGTACTAGCGATAATGTACATAGGTTTGTTTTAGTGTTTCAAAGCCCGAAGTCAAAAGGCTTTCTGACATTATATAATACGGTTTACTACAAACTAACAAAAGGACATTCTAGATTTTCTCACAATTTTCCACCTTGACAAAAACATCGAAAATTCTCATGACTTTACAAAACATTTTACATGAATGAAATACATGAAAACTATTGGCTTCTTCCTTACCAACATCTGAAAAGGGAGAGTGTTATTACTCACTGTCCATTGGTTCGTTAAGTTGATGAATAGTATCATCTTCTTTCAATTTATCATGAGCAAATTTAGTTGGTTCCTTGTTGTTAGATACTAATGAGAGAGAATCCTTGAAAAAGTTCAGTGTTAAATTCTAAAGCATTCTACCTTCAACGTCCAAGATGTCCAACCTCTTTTTTTGGTGCATGAATAAGTTCATGATAATTGCATGTTGATAGACATAGTGGTGTTCTTTCTCATACACCTTGGAGGTTACAGAGTACAGAGACATCTTGTTGGGTTGAATGTGCTCCTCATGTCTCCTCAGAACTCGCCTAAATTCCAATATGTCCCTATTGTTTGTGTCTACACAATGTTCCTTGAAACCTGTAATCCAAACCATGTACAAAATAACGAAAACTTCACAAAATCTTTGACCCATAAATCAAAGCAGATGGACATAGACACCACACAAAGAGAACCAGCAAGGCTAAGTGTTTTAGATGGATTACAAGCTATAATGGATGAAGTAGTCCAAAGTGAAATGACACCAAATAAACCAAATAGATTCCTAGCTTTGTGTCCAACAAACCAAACCAAACAAAGAGTAGTACCACAAAGACTTCAACCTAAAAGAACGGAAACAACACCCTTAATCAAAGTTTCCTTGCTCTTAAATCTACAAAAGGATGTCTGAAATGAAATTACGTGAAGGAAACCAACCATCAAAAGATAGGGGTGAAGAGATACTCGAGAGTCCAACACCAATGAAATTACGTGAAGGAAACCAACCATGAAAAGATAGGGGTGAAGAGATACTCAAGAGTCCAACACCCATTTGCTACAACCAACATACCAAAGAACCAAATATGCAAAATACCAAACCAAAGAATAGGGCCCGAAACACTAACCTTCCATGCTATCTCAACAAATTCTTTTGCATAAGACATGATATAACCAGAGTCCCCAACCCTTCACTCTAATTCAATGTCTTGGAGGCTCGACACCATGAACTTGACCGTAGGTACTGTCAATGTTTCATCAAAACCTGCATAGGAGATCTAGCTAAAGCAAGTACAAACAAAGCTCATCAAAAAAGGAAGATAGATTCAATATGGAAGAATGAGAAAATATATTCACACTATTCCAATGAGTTGATGATTGATACATAGATGATGATCAATATGATACAATGAATGAGTGGAATACACTCATATATAGGACATAACATTCTATAATAGAAGAATGCATGCATGCATAATAGCATAATAGTGATGATCTAAAATAGAAAGTTTAAAATAGAACTAGTCAGTGAACTCCCACTGAACTAGTGTGCCAAAAATAGAAATTTCTCCAACACCCCCCTTGAACATCATTATGGAGTAAAAAATGAGTCCCGACTACTAGGCCATATTAGGTACTCATGTAGAATGCAACTAATGAACATTGAATAAAAATGAAGAAAGAGGGAAACCCACGTGCGAACAAAATACCCCCTCAAAAGACAATGCATCAAAAGAAGAAAATGGTAGTTTCTACGCAATTGTGTTATTCACTGCAAGATGATCCCGCAAAGTCTGAAACTTATGCTCACTAAAAGTCTTCGTGAAGATGTAGAAATATTTATGGATCTGATGAAGTCATTTGGAAACCTGTCTAGCCTTGTACCTCTTGATCTTGTGGACCCATTTGCACCTGAAAACATTCCTTTTTGGTGTAAGTGGAACCAGATACCAAGTTTGATTCTTTAGAAGTGATTCATACTCCTTTTGCATGGTTGTTTCCCATAATGAATTGCCCACAACCTAATTGTAGGTTTGTGGATCAAAAGATTGAACCATATAGAAATGCATGGGTATCGTTGGTTCAGAAGCTGAAGGTACATGAGAAGGCTCATCATGATGAGATTAAGTCCTCCTCGAATTCAATGGATTCCCTGCAAGAACACCTGATGCCTGAAGTGTGAATTATGCCCTCTTGGGCATTTGTTGAAGCTTCAACACTCGCTTCTTATCTGGATGCACTACCTTCTTCTTTCCATGTACAAAATCTGAGTGTATGGAATCATCTCTGCTATTTGAAACTAATGGAAGCACAAGAGTATATGCATGTTGCACTGAAGGTGCATGCAAAGTACTATCCTTATGTTTAAGTAGAAAAGAGGAGTCATCATTAGAAAACTTGGTGAATTTATACAAACTTGAATTGTAATCCACCTCACCAATTGCAATGATGGAATTGTCATGCATATCAAGTACAAAAATTGAATCTTATTTAAATTCAACCTTTTTACCTTCCTAAGTGATCTGATAAACTAAGAACAGATTCATAGAAATATTTGGAACATGTAAAACATTCTCAAAACTACCATTATGGAGTTCCACTCTCCCCTCTCCTGCTACTGCTACTAGAGTATCATCCCACATGAGAATATGGGGTCTTGAGCATGGCCTCAAAGAAGAGAAAACTTTGTCTTTCACTGCCATATGATAGGATGCATCAGAATCTATAATCCATGAACCACATGAAGAATTAATTGCAACAAGAGCATGATGATTACCTTTCTTACGAGCATGATCTTCTTCCTTCTTCTTTTTTACTCCCTCTGGAATCAAGTTTCCAAGGTTGTTATGTTGAAGTGCATGTGCCATAAGATCGATATGTTTCTTCATGCATGTGGATTCTTCATGATTCGGTTTATTGCAGTAAGTGCATTGCTTTCCCTTCTTCTTCTTCTTCCTAGAATATGAAGAGTCTTTGGAACCTGAAGAATTGTTAAAGGGTTTGGAATATCCCTCCTTCTCATTTTGTTTTTTCTTCTCGTTCTGTTTGGATGATCATTTTCCATCATGCATGGTGAGTGCATGTGATTTGGGATCCTTGATTAGGCCCATCTGAATGAGTTTTTCCTACTCATGTGTGAGAGAATCAATGAATTGATCTATGGTAGGCATATTCCAATTTGTTCCCATGAGATACCTTCCCGAATGGAAAGTGGAAACATAGATAGCATATTTTGGTTCTAGCTTGGCGAAGATTGTTAGAATAAGTTGGTCCACTTGTTTAGACTTATTAATACCACAAAATGCTAAGCTCCATATCAAATATTTAAACTTCGTAAAGAAATCGTGTATATTATCAAAACTTTTAGGATCCAAAGTATTCAACTCTACCTCAAGCATATGACATCTCATCTCATCATGCTTTCCAAACAAACTTTCCAAGGTGGTCCAAATCTCATTTGGAATCTTGCATTCAAAGACATGAAACCATAGATAAGTTGAAATCAATTCAAGAAGAAGTCATGTGGATTTATCCTTTCAGTTCTCCCATCTCATCTTCTCAATTGTTGATGTAGGCTCTATTTCTGTCCACATCATCAAGTTGTACAGACCATTCCTTCTGAGTTGGAATTTTGCCTTGGGCTTCCAATCAAAATAATTGTATGGTGTGAGGATTCCCACCAAGTTTGATTGTATAATAGGTGTCTTATCCATCTCTCCCATTTTTTTTGAGAACCCTTAAAAA
Organism: Picea engelmannii; assembly: GCA_009831015.1. Taxonomy (NCBI): domain Eukaryota; kingdom Viridiplantae; phylum Streptophyta; class Pinopsida; order Pinales; family Pinaceae; genus Picea; species Picea engelmannii. The sequence continues at coordinate 10,998 of ML806724.1, forward strand.
TTTACTCTCAATCTGCAAGTGAAAAACTAAGAAATCACTGCAGAAATGGCACTTTAAGTGAAAATTCGTATTAGTTTCAGGAGACGATCTTCCGACTTACTTTTTGAGCAAACGGTGAGGAATTTTGCCAAACGGTAGAAAACCCACTTGCAAAATGGGTCGATTTACTTTTCATGTGAATCGTTTCTTCAAAAAGTTAATATTTTGGGAGAAATCACTGCAAAAATGTACGACCATGGATTCGTATCAGTTTTTGAAGGTGATCTTGCAACTTACTTTTTTAGCAAATGGTGAAGAATTTCACCAAATGGTTCAAAACCCACTTGCATAATGGATCCATTTATTTTTCTTGTGAGTCATTTCCTTAAAAAGTTAATATTTTGGGAGAAATCATTGTCAAAAGGTACGACCACAGATTCGTATCAGTTTCATGAGGCGATCTTTCAGCTTACTTTTTTAGCAAACAGTGAGGAATCTCGCCAAATGGTTGAAAACCCACTTGCAGAATAGGTCGATTTACTTTTCCCTCAAGTCGTTTCCTAAAAAAATTAATATTTTAGGAGAAATCACTACAAAAAGGTACAACCACAGATTTGTATCAGTTTGAGGAGGTGATCTTCAAGCTTGCTTTCTGAGCAAATGGTGAGGAATCTCGCCAAATGGTTGAAAGCCCACTTGCATAATGAGTCGATTTACTTCTCATGCGATATGTTTCCTCAAAAAGTTAATATTTTTTGAGAAATCACTGTCGAAAGGTATGACCACGCATTTTTTCTCGTTGAAACTCCGATTTTCCTTATTCTTTAACTCATATGGCTTGCTCCAAGCAATGTAGCTCTGATACCATGTCAATGTTTCATCGAAACCTGCACAGGAGATCTAGCTAAATAAAGTATAAACAAAGCTTATCAAGAAAAGAAGAGAGATTCAATATGGAAGAATGAGCCCCGGATGGGGTGACACGCCACACTTAAGTGCCACGTCACACCAGGCCTGGCCAGGCCGTAAATAAGGATGGTCGGCTCCCATCCCCTCATCATTAAGAATGGGAGCCAACCATAACTACAAGCCAGGAGCCATGGGACTTCTCCCTCGCGCGAACAACCGGGTGGTCAAGAAATTCAATGTTAGGGAGGCGATAATGGCAGCCATCCCGTCACACCTCTCGATTATCATCCATCTCTGCATCAGTTTTCCTCACTTTGCTTTCGGTACATACCAGGCTTGCAATCTTGAGCTTGGGAGCAGTGGTTGCTACACCTCCTGCATCTTAGCCATTAGCATCATCCTCTCGATTCCCTGGGAGTGCGGAAAGCCACGTCGCAGCCCCACCTAGTACAGCCTGGCTACAAGACAAAAAAGGCTGCAGAGGCTTGAGAGGGCGCTCTCAATTGCTCGCACTCAGATGGCTTGCAGGGATGTTGGTGAAAGGATGGCCTGGTCACCTCCAACAACGTTTGTGGAGGAGGTCATCCCGGAGGAGCCCATTCAACTCTCCCTGGAGTCTATGCTCTTCACGGTGCCAGAGAATTGGTAGCCTCCAACCAGCCTCCCTGGAGAAGAAACACGTGCAATTACAATGGCTCACCACAGTACTAGCACCATGGAGTCATGAATGGAGGAATTCCATATTTGCTACGTAGAGGAGGAGCTCCCAGAGGAATGCCTCCAAATGGCCACTCAGGATGACGCAATCTTGGCGGGTCACGATCCTTTCAAAGTCTCAGAGCAAGAAGTCGACCCCGAGAGCACAGGGATGGGAGCAGAGGAACGAAGCGTGGAAGCGGACCACCAGGGTGAAGCACAGAAAGGAACGTGGGCAGCAACAAGCGAGGAATTGGGGGGTGGCACGTCGAAGGAGGGTAGTGAGATAATCGGATAATCAAGACTGGGCTGCTTTCTGACTTGGAAAGGGTTTTCGGGAGCATCAGTGAGCTGCAATAAACTAGACCCCAAGTCGGTGTCAAGTGCAAAAATGGGGTGATTAGTGGGGTTTGCTTCATCACTGACAATATAGGCTCGCTGGGCTTCTCTGTACAACCTCTTGTGTTCCCCTCCAAAAATTGAAATGGTGGCATATGTGAGATCCATTTGTAACGGTGGCATATGTGAGATCCAAGTCTCTTAATCCAAGATCTTGACAACAACATGCCAAACTTGGGGGAAACATCAGTTACCACAATGTCCATGACCACACTCTTCATGGGCAGCTGAAACAAAGAAACCACCAGGTCTTTGATGACTCCCAGACATTGCACCCTCCTCGAATCAAAAGAGTATAAATCATGATAGGCCTTTGTCACTTCTAGTCCCAGTTCTTCCATGACTATCTTGGGCATAAGGTTATGGGAAGCTCCTGAATCCATGAGGCAATTATGCAACACTTTATCATGTATGTTCAGGGAGGTGTAGAAGGGAGGGGATGAATCATCTCTGTCTTCTACCATGGGACCTAGGATGACGGCTGGCTTCTCATCTTGAAGGTTTACTGAGTCAGAGGGAGGCTGGGGGGACTCAGATTGTAGCAGCTTAGAGAGGGACCTTTTAAAGTCTTCATTTTTAACTAGCTCAGAGATGGGGACGGGAATCCTGATCTTTTGAATTTCATGCTCAAAATTAAAGGAGGAAATAGGCTTAGGAGCTTCTCTTACCTCAGTGACAGGTTCTTTGGCTACTGGCGAAGCACTCTGGGCTCTCTTTTCTTTAGTTGTGGTTGTTGCAGCTTTAGTAGGCCTATCTGCTATGAGGGGCTGGTCGTGGCTGTCAAAGTCTCCTTCCTTCTTTCTTGACCTGAGATTGTATCTGTTAGAGGTGTGACTGGCCCTTTCTCCCTTTCCTAACTCATGGATCTGAATGTTCATCAGGGATTTTTCATATGCAGACTGAGTCAAATGGGGAAAAGGAGGAGCTTCTTCAACACAATGAATTTGAGGTTCGAATTCGTCTATCTCCTCCCCTTCCTCATGAGTAACCAGGTTATTTTGGAGAGGGGTTTGAATCCTTTGATCCTCTCTGTCTTTTCCCCTTTGTTCCCTTGGGAAGGCCTGTGGTTCATTGTTATTAGGTCTCCTGAAACCTCTATTATCAGCATTCTGGGGCTTTCTGTACATGGGCTTCCCTTCTAACTCCCACCTTTCCATCCTGGCAGAAAGTGATTTTAGTACTCTAGTTGTTTCGTCTGTCTGATGGGGCATGGGAGAGGAACTGGATGGGGAGGCTTCAGGCCTTTTCTTGGACATGTTTCTATCAGCAGCGTTTTTGAGTCGGTCGACAGCCAATATGTTAGATTCTACCTCCACGGCTGCATCCTGCATGTGGGCCAGGGTAGTGGCTCTTCTCTCTCTCAGCGATAGGCAGAAATCAGGATCAAAAGCGCTAGCATAAGTGATCTTAGTCGAGGCTTCTGAGGGCTTTATCTCAGCGGAAATTTTATTATACATTTTATTGAATCTCTTGGAGAAGTCAGAGACAGACTCTCCTTCTTTTCTCTTCAAAGATCCAAACTCTGTCATATAATACATGAAATCTTTTTTATCTCCCCACTGTCTCAAAAAGGCATTATCTAAAGCTTCGATCCCATCAATAGATCCAAGGGGCAGGGCCTTGAACCATTTTCTAGCTTCGCCTTGGAGGCTATGGACAAAAATCCTCATCCATACGTCTTCATGCATGATGACATTATCATCTGTGAAACTGTAAAAGGATTCTAAGTGTTCATCTGTCGTTACGTCCCCCTCACCCGTGAACTTGGGTAGTTGCTTGAGGTAACCATCTGCCAGGAGGGCATTGAGGGGCTGAGGTAACACAAGGGGAGCATACCTAGCGGCTATAATAGCCTCCATTCTGGTCATAGGGGGATTAGCTCCTGCCATGGGGATATTAGGTGGAGGAGAACTTGGAGGAGAAGGAGTGTGAACAGGGGATGTCGGAAAAGAGTTTCCTGAAGGAAAAGGGGACAACGGAGAAAACAGAGAGAGAACTGAGGGACCTAAATGAGAAGACGCTTCTCTTTGCGTAGTAATAGTAACAAAAGGAGGGGTGGTGAAACCTTCTGAGGTCTGGGGTCTGTGCTGAGGTACAACTTCGAGGGAGGGGGGAGTGACAAGGATCTCTCCTTCTGATGCTGGACCAGAAGGGGAAAACTCAGCAGGAACACTCCCGAAATTGAAAAAATGAGAAACCTCAGAAAAAGACTGGCTGGGAAGCTGGGAATCAGAAAGTGGAGTTTTTACGGAAGGAGGTGGAGAAATACCTAGTTCCGCGGCGGAGCTTTCTCCTTGAGAGGGCTTCCCTTTTCTAATAATCACCTCTGGATTTTCTTCAGGCGTGGCCAGAGGCAGCTGTGGATGGTAACGCGTGTGTCTACCACTGGAAGCCACAACTAACCCCACAGGTTCGCCGCAGTGGATTCGTCACAATGGAGTCGCCAGGTGCACAGTAGCAATCTTCAAGGGCTCTGATGCCTGATGCACCTTCAGAATCAGAAGCTCAATGTCGTTCAATCCCAGGGAAAATTTTCAACTTCGTCCCCGGCAACGGCGCCAAAAATGTTGGCGACGGAAGTCACTCCTGGATTGCAACAGGAGCAGAGCCCGACGCCCATCAGTTTAATGTCACGATTTGTTTATAAAAGGGATGATCAAATGGAAGTAAACTCATAACAATATCGTTTCAACTCTGAAACTAGGCCAGGCATGCATGGGCAAGTGAGGTCTTAGATAAACTTCAAACAGTGAGTTGTAATAAGGGTGAGTAGGGGGGAGATTTGCATAAGAAGAGTGCAAGGGTCTGTTATAAACAACAGGTTTCTATCAGACTGGGGAAGAAAGTGTCCGAACGCAAGATCTTCTTACATTCAAACACAGAAAACCAGAGAATACAACGATGCTACAATAAATCCTTTACCATAACATAATTGCAACAATTCATGTGAATGCGATCTACTCTTCATAACTTCCTTGTATTTTTGAATGCATCAGTTAACCTGTTTACTTTTTAACATTTACCTAATCATATTAAGAAATTACTGTACTACCATATCATTGCCACGTTTAACTGATTAACCTTTGGAATTACCACATTTGAAATTAACTTTTAGATTTCCTCATCTCTATGTGTGTTTCAGTGGTCCGTGCGTTTCAGCTGTCCAGGAGGAAGCTTTAACATCGCCTTTCGACGTTCACCAGCCACTTCGCGGCTGTGCTAGTAATACACCAAATTGGTGTATAAGACCCCTCCGCCCAATGATTTGACTGGTAAAGTAGGTCTCTCGCGTATCCATATACAAAGTAATACAAAGTAACAGGGGTTACCCACCCACCCCTGTGGGACCCGCCTCAGCAACAGCTGCAGTGGGGCTAGTGGGAGCATGTGGAAGAGTTTGTGTGCCCCTTGTGTATGAGACTCCTCCCCTCAACTATTTAACTGCTAAAGTTTACAGAGTTATAATACAAAATGTATATCATATGTTAAATTCAAAAGCACGTGTTACTCTACTCTCTAAGTCTTCTCTGTTACATCGGTAAATTCAAAAACACGTGACTCGACTCTCTCCAGTCTTCTCTGTTTTGTTTTGTTCTGCTCATTTTTATTAAAAATAAAAATATCTACGCCTATATAATTTGGTTGCAGAAGTACTTACAATCCAGTCAGCTTCAACTTTGCGCCGTTGAGTTAATGATAGTTATAATGGGCGAGCATGAGGAAGTTTCTGAATTCCCTGCCTTGCCTGACGATTTGAAACACAAAGTGCTGGTGTGGCTTCCAGTGGAATGTATCTGTAGATTTCGCTGCGTATGCAAGGAGTGGAATGCTCTCCTTTCATCGACCAAATTCGTAACAAGTAAATGGGGAGAGGCGCCTTCSAACAGTCTGCCATGGCTGGTTGTGCAAAATGCTCAATCCAAAACGCCTAATTGTTTGCTGTACTGCTTCTTCACCCAGAGATGGAAGAAAAGCTCTTCCATCTCCCTTTCCTTTCTGAAAGAAAAAGAAATACATATTGATTGTCATGGATCTGCATCAGGCTTGTTCTTGCTGGGAAATTTTCCGAGATTTGTTGTTGCCAATCCTCTCACAAGAGCGTTCTTAAAACTCCCCCCGATCTCATCCATATCGTCGGTTAGAGCCGTGGGCATCATGGAAGGGGAGGACGGCACTAGAGAGACCTACAAAGTGGTGGCGGTGGGCCGGCCGCGTGATCAGAAAGGCGATATGGTGGAAATCTATGATTCCAGTGACAAGTCATGGAGTATTGCAGGACGAATGCCCGAGGATGTGTGGTTAGTGCGGGCACGTATGGGAATGGAGATG
>ML806724.1:28050-54073 GCA_009831015.1 Picea engelmannii
AACAAATACTTCTTCCGAAAGTACTTCTCAAACCATTTCCAGGACAGGTCCTCCTCGCGGATCCCTTTCATATTCTTAAGGTCTTCCCACCAGATGGAAGCCTTTCCGTTCAGATTGAAAGTGGCCACTCGGGCCTTCAAATTCTTTGAAAAATTATGGACTCTGAAATATTTCTTCAGTCCAAGTAGCCAGGCCTCAACTTCCTCTCCCTTCTTTATTTCACCGTCGAAGGAGGGAGGTTTGGCCTTTTTGAATTCCTCAAATTTATGACTCTTGGAAGTCTTTTGCTTCTTCTGTTTTCTTTGAGAATAAGAACCGGTCCTGCTGCTGGAAGAGCCTTCTGAATCGCCAACTTCCTTCTCAGTGGAATCATCTGGCATTGGTCCTTTACCTCTGGGGTGAACCTTTCTTGATGTGCTTCTCTCAGTATGGCCACTGACACGACCATGATTCTGCATCTCAGGTTCATGCTGCATTTGTCGCTATAGGTCGGATAAGCTTTGCAGTAAAACTGCATTAATTTCGGTTTGCTTTTCTTGTTCTTTCATCATCCTTTCATTGTCGGCCTTGAAACTTTGCAATTCAGCCATGAGACTCCTCACAGTCTCGGCTAGGTCCGGAGGGGTTCCCATTGCTCTTCTTCTGTCAAACTCTTCGCCCCTTATTGTGGGATCCTTCTCCCATCTCTTGGTGAGTCACCATTCTTCGCGTCGGTAATTTCCCACGACTGATCGTTCGCTAGAGTGAAAAAGGAAAACGCTAGATATTAGTCAAGAGTTAAATACATTTTTATCATTTGCACATGATTTATAACTCTTTCACATGTATACAAAGTTAGATTCTCATTTTTCAAGTTTTTAATCCTGGACAAGAGAGTCAAGTTAGGGGGGGTTACTCCTCATAGGAGTGCTTCGGACGGAGCTTATGCGCAACTTGTTCATGAGCCCAATCAGGCCGAGTGTTGTAACCATGCTCTGATACCACTTTGTAACATAACCACTACCTAAAATCAAACTTTTTCGTTGATTTCTAAACAATGAGAATCCTTGAAGCTCGCAGCAGTGAAATGCCTAATCCGATCCACAAGTCCCTCTCACCCACACGACTTTTCTGCACTAAGCCGTGATCCTTCCCTGATCTTAATTTTTGGGTTTTGGGGTTTCGTGATCCCCGATGTCAAGAATTCCTGTCAACTTGAATCCCCGATCTCCGATGATCAATTTCACCGATACACGCCCTTTACACGTTAGCCCTCCTGGCTATGCTCTGGTCCATGTGACCGCTAATTAATAAGACCGTAGCCTTATCCTTCCTTCGAGGTTTTTGGGCTTCAAAATCCCGATGCGCTCCAACTCCCGTTTGCCCTCCAGGCTAGACTCCTGGTCCATGTGACCACTATCTCACAAGACCGCATCCTTGTCTCCCATCGGGGTTTCGAACATCGCAATGTCGAAATGCATAAACATTTTTTCCTCGGAAACCCCGATATCCTGATACGACGTCAGATTCTGCTAGTCCCCTAGGCTAGACCCTTTTGGTCCACACGACCTCCCTCTATATGACCACAGTCATACCACCTACTGAGGCTTCGGGGTTTCAAATGCTGAAATGCATTTGCCCAAGGGTTTGCCAATCCCTCGAATCCTGATTCTCCGCTACGCTGACAGCTGGCCCGCAATGACACTTTCCTTCTCATCGGGGATTCAGTCTTCGCGATTCCAAATTGCATAAACACCTTGTCTCCAGGATTCTCGATATCCCGATGACCCAAATGTCGATAGATGACTTCCTATTGGGACTTTCCCCGACGACTCCGATTACTGCCATGCATCCTCCTCTGAGGAACGGTCCTGGTTAACTCTCGAGATTTCGCGACTTCTGATGTCCTGGACGCCTCGTCCATAGGACTCGCGAAATGCCGGACTCCGAATCCCTTCAGATCTCTGACACGTGTCCCAAGTGAATGGACAGTTTAGATTGCTCCTCGTGTTTTCGAGACTTCTGATGTCCCGACTTTCACGACCTCAGGAACTTCAATTTCCCGAATGCCAACGTCCCGATTTCTAGTGCCCGGATCTCCAGAACGGACGATCGCGTGACACGCGTCCTCTCTCAGATGGACGGCCCAGATTGCTTCCGGTAATTTCCCATGGAAATTCCTGATCTCATGTCATCGAGACTTCCGATTTCCCGATGTGTGAAACTTCGATGAGTCAACCCTCCTTTCGGGATTTTTCCTTCTCTTCAAGAGCTTAACCCTCATGCAACTTCTGTCAGATCCGACGACTGACGGGTATCTTCTCAAGATCTGACGGCTCAGATCTGTCCCACCTCGTGCATTCTTCCACTACTCCATGGGTGTGGAAAGATCAACGGTCCAAATGTTCTCATGGACCTTTGGGGGGGGGGTCTACGATCCCGATTTCATCGCTATTTACGAAGATAGAGAGAAAAAGGGGCAAGGTATGTAACGCCCTTGTTACTTTCGTCAATCTGACGGTCGTGAATGACCATGGGTCTTCCGACAGGATCTCATCCGTCGATTCGTTACTTATTCTTATGCTGCTACTTCTAAATCTTAAGAGGTTCATTCTTCCTCGTACAGGGTTATTAAGACTTTCACCTTCAAGTCCTTTTTCCAGGTTCTTGGTAAACCTTTCCAAGGAGGGTATCTCTATGAAGAGATCTATACCGAGGCATTCCCGGAGATAGATAAGGGTAAACAACTTCCCGAGAATGGGCTTGAATCCTAACTTAGTTCACCCTAGGCATAATTAGATTCATTTATCAATGTAAGTCATGCATGGTTTCCTCTATTATAAGCATATGTCTATTAATTCTTATCAAAACACTGCACATACATTCTTACACTGAAATTGTTCACAATTTCACAGTTCTATGAGCATATATATATATATATCAGTATATGAATTTCAAGATGCAATACGTAAAACACTTATCATAAATAACACAAGAAGTGGGTGCAACTGCTGAGAGGGGTGCTCGTTTCCACCCAACCGTAGGCGTAGCGACTCACAATGGATTTACCACTAGCCACCCCCGAGCTGAGACCACGATGCTCTGAGACTGCATCTCTCTGTATGCCAGTGACCAGGAGCGAAGGTTGCAATCCTTCCTCTCTGCTATCACTCACTCTGCGTAATGCCAGAGTTCCCCTCGTGTCTCCCCTCCAATCGCTTCTTCCCCATGCCTTATCCTCTTGCGAGGTTGTGTGTGGCGCGATTACCCTCGCGCTGATTAGGCCTAATGGCTCTACGGATAGGCGGTTCACCTCCCCATCCCTCATTAAGCTATCAACTTGCCAGTCTGCAAGGCATTAAATTCAGGGCCAGCGAGCCGCTTTTGGTTCTCCAGGCCAGTGGAGTCCAAATACGGTATTCATTCTCGGTGGAAGTTAATGCCACCTTTTCAGGTGCCTTCCACCGCCATCGTGGTCTCTTTTCTGCACATCCCCCCTCAGCAGTCCTGCAATAAATTCAAAATGTTATTCACATTCATTGACCTCTTTCTCAAGGTCCATTTACATCACATATTCACATTTATGAGTTTGCCATAGTTCTTGGCCAGTTCAGTTATATTTACAAGCTGGTGGAAACAGGGTGTTACACCCTCTAGTGGAGGTTTTTGAGGATGCCCCTATAAAAATAGCCCAAAAATATGTTTATAGAGAATGATACTAACGGAGACGAGCGAGCAGAGGTTTTAGCAGATGTTTTTACATTGGTGCTTTTATAAGTACATAGTGCACTGGTGCGTTTTATACAATAGGGTTATTTCAAATAAAGAAAAATATTATCCAGTGCGCTACGGAAATAATGACACATGGTAATAGCGTTCTTTAAAAAATATCCGGTGCGCAACGTAACACTGGAACAATCGGTGCACTATTAGTAGAGGGCAGTGATATATGGTTAAATAAAAAACATTTACGCACCAATTTAGGATTGTGTCAAAAAATATATTCTGGTGCACTCCATTGTATCATGCGCATCGGTTCCCACCAGTGCTCCAATATGGAGCACCGTGTTAGGGTTAATTTCCAAATTTATGCGGTGCTCTATGTAAAATCAACCGTACCAAGGTGTCTATTATTATACCGCACCGTGTCATGCTTAAAAAAAAAGTTTTGCATGATTGTATTTAAAAAAAAAATGTACGGTGGTGTGCTATATAGTAGTAAACGCCTCGGTTCACATGTGTGCCCAAAACCATGTGCACCGTGCTAGGACCATTTAAAAAAAATAGAACCGATGTGCTCATTAAACATTTATGCCCTGGTGCGGTTGTTCATTGAGTGCACTGGAACAGGGTTTTATAAAACAAAATTACCGATGGTAAAAATCATTTTTACCATTTTCAATGTTGTAGAGATCTAAAGCATCGGTGCAACCGTTTCCTATCTGAAGTTCCCATCCATTAGTTCTTTCCTTGCTTTCCTTCCTTTCGTCTGTTGCTCAGTGTGTGAATTTCAAACTTTTCCAAACGGTGGGAAAATTTAGTTTTTTTAGTACGTCGCAACCATGCCTCCCCAATGACAAAATGTCTAGGTAATGTCCTTGTTTCTTCATAACGTAATTTTTCACCAAATTAAAATTTAAAATTGAGTGAAGTTTTGAGTGTGAAAAAAAAAACTGCATGGTGTGTTCGAAGCGCTCGGCTCGCACCGCCTACGATGTTACCTGTAAATTTCCAGGGCGCACCGCGTACCTTGTTACCTTTCTCGATGGTGTGTTGGTAAACATAAAGGCAGTAGCGCATCCGTTTAAAGACACACCAAATAAAATCATATAATTGGTGGGGCGGTGCGTCAACATACAGATAACACACTGGGTCATTAAAGTACATGGCACACTACCCTTATCAGATATGTGTTTACATAGTGAATTGGTAAATGTGTGCACCCGGGTGTTCATGTTTACCAAACTTACCGCTGATAAATGTAACATTGTGTTGAGATGCACCTTGTAAATGTTTTGGTGGAACCGTATGCGGTGCGATAGTAACGAACGAATGCACCGCAAAAATTTTTGTACTCAAAAATTTGGAAAAGTTTATGTGTCAGTGCGTCGAAGTTAGTTACATGCACCAGTGCATGTAGTGAACGTATATGCACTGCTGTTTTTCTAATTCATAAATAATTATTTATGTGTGTTAAAATTTTAATTTGTTTTTTGGTTTAAGCGACGCGCAGGATAAATGTAACACACCGGGGCGCATGTGTTGTAGTGTAGTGCCCCGGTGTGGTTTTGTTTTCCAACGCACCGCATAACATAGTTGAACATATTTTGTTCGGTGCGTTACTTTACACTGATGCATCGTTAACAGTGCTCACAATNTATATATATAGTGAATGGTAAATTTATCTATAAATACGCAAAAATAACTTCCTTAAAAAAAGAAGTTAATTGCATAATCGGTGCGCCCAAAAAATAGTCACGCACCAACGATGGTGCATGCGTGTGTGTGTGTGTGTGTGTATAGACACACACACACACGCACCGTCGTTGGTGAGTGACTATTTTTTGGGCGCACCGATTATGCAATTAACTTATTTTTTGAAGGAAGTTAGTTTTGCGTATTTATAGATAAATTTACCATTCAGTAGATTTGTTTTTATGTTTTATGTATGAGTGAGGATGATGTATTTCATATTTTAATCATGCATAGACATGAGTGGAGAGAGCACCAACAAAAACAGGAGCAGAGGGTGGACCTATACAATGTTGTACAAGAATGGGAGGCAAGGGAGAGGGAGAGGGATTTATACCCTCTCCCTATTACTGCAACAACTCATGTTCTCTTGAGTGATGTAGGCCTCCTTAAGTACTATGAGGAGGCTACATTCCCTTAAGGTTCACTCCAGGTTGTTGGTGCATTTGATCCTTGAATCTCCATCGACAGGCTTTTCATGTGGGTCTGGATCAGTGGTACCATCCCACTGAGGAGGATATTTAATTTATCACTGGGATATCCAGGAGAGGGGGTGATTTTCCCCAGTTCCCAAATGTCCCAGTAGGTGTTTCCACTAAGAGTCAGCTCATGTACTCTCAACTATATATTGTGGTATAGGTACTATCCCCAACTGATTTTCAGGTGTTTGGTGGACAATTGAAAATCGCCTCTTTCGATGCAAAGGAGGTTAGGTGCCTCTCACTCTTAGTGACTACAATATCCCACTTTACTAGTGATGGGAAGCACATTAGTTTCCCTCTTTTGTATTATGTTGATTCATTGGTACAGAGGCCACGATGTATCAGATGGTATACCATTTTTTTGTGGCATTTTTGTATAGCATTCGACAAATGTCGTGCTATGTTACGTGGGAGGTCGAACTTCTCTTTTGCCTCATACATGTGTTGCTTATTTTTTGTGAGGTTTCCAGAGATGAGGTTGACTTTTGTCTATCAGATTGCTAGGTCGAGGACTCATGTGTGGATGCACATGTGGGGGGATATGATGTCCAAGAGGGACCAGTCGTAGTTTCCGGTCAATATTTTTCCAGACTCATTAGGGCTACTAAGCCGTGCGACATATCACATGTTGTTACGAGGGAAAAACTCTCTATGGCCAAGGGTAAACCACAACATATAGGTATGCCTGTAGAAATCAACTCAATTCTAACATATGTTATATGAACTAATGTGCAAGATAAGAAAGAGGCCTACCTCGATCCAACGTTTGATGGTGTTCCACCGTTGAGCACTTCGACCCAAAGCTTTATACCTGCAATAAGTTATTAACAAATGAGTAGAGCAAGTATATAGTGATAATATAAAGGGGTTAGCACATTAGAATTCATAGTCTATCAATAAACATTACAAACATGCCCATGGATAATAATCATACATTTGCAATATACCAATAGGACGGGAAATGAGTATTTCTATTAATAATTGATCAGTAGAAGTGGCAACATTACAGACTTCCGTGTCGGCACGGTTCGAAACCAAGAAACCAAGTTCCTTCCAACTGGGCCTCCACCACTTCAATCCTCCACCAAAGGCAATCTCACAAGAGAGAGTCAATCTTGGGGGTTGAACACTGTGTTCAGACTTGAGGGACAAAGGGATGCAGACTCAATATGAAGTAATTCCTCCAAAGTAACTTTGCTCTCAAAGTTGAAAACTTTCTCCTCTTTTCCATAGCTCGAAATTGTTCTTTTATAGCCTTCATAATGCAACTAAAGAGCTGATTCAGAATGTTTCTAGTATGTGAAAGGCCAAGGATCAGAGATCTTCTGTCATGACATGGAAACCCGACCTCATTTTTGTATTTCCTGTCACAAATCCTGATGTACGTGGGCTGTAGTGGAGCATCCAGCGTATACACATCTTGCATAAATGATAGGGAGCGTATATGTGGAAAAATGTATATTTTTGGCTCTGGATTCATCAAAAAGGGATGACAAGTCTGCATAGGGAAATGGAAAAAGGCCCTCTGTGCAAGATAGCAATGGTGAGGCAAATCGCGCCATAACACATGTTCGTCATGGTGTCGTGTCCTTACACGGGTTTGGATTAGCGAGGATGTTCGAACATCCTCTTTAGACCATATGAGTCACCAGATGATAGAGGTAATATTAGTATTTTGTTTAAATTAATATAGTTTCATTTTATTGTCTTACTTAATTAGAATAAAATTAATTCTAACATCTTCTTTAACTTGTTTTATTAATTTGTTTAATGAATTAACTGTGTAATTATTGTTATGTACTATATATTTTACAGATATTGGCACTTTCATTGGGGGTGTGTCTCCTCCCCCAACATATGACGATGAGGAGATGTTGCCTGAGGCCGTGGCAGGTCAGGGTCCTCAGGTGTAGATACTCGATAGCATGTGTCGTAGGCCTAATACCAGATCCAGGTTGGAGTTGGGGGACCAACTCTTTGCACTTTTGATTGAGGTGGGAGTCCGCTCTGCCCTGATGCAAAACATAAAGGAAGATCCTATGCTCTTGGAGCTTTGGAGGGAGATGCCACATGATTTGATGCCTCTTATGCGTCATATCGTCGGAGCTGCGAGGCTACTAGCAGCGAGGATGACTCACGATGATAGGAACAACTCTTCTTCTAGTACGACTCGTTCCTCCAGTATGAAGGTGGCTGTGATCATCCTTCTCCACATCCTCCTCCTCCTCCTTCACCTTACCCAGATCATGAGGAGGCAACACATATTCCTCATCCTCCTCTTTCACCTCACCTAAATGAGCATGCAAGACCTATTCCTCACCCTCCTCTTTCACCTCACCTAGATGAGAATGCCATACCTATTCCTCATCCTCCTCTTCACCTCATCTCGATGAGCAGGCATGACCTATTCATCATCCATCATATTCCACTACAGACCAAGCCTCCACTACTTTTGTAGATATGCAGATTATCGACCCATCGGTTGGACCAGATATGTTATTGCAGTTATTTGACTTGTCCATGATATATATATATATATATGGTGTTTTTTTTTCTACTGATCATGTTGATGATGTACTTAATTTGTATGTGGATGTTGATGTGCATATTGTTAGGTGATATTATATATGTTTGTTAAATGTGCTTGATAGATGTGTATGTTATAACATTGTTCATTAGACGTGCATTTTTCATGTTGATCATGATGATATACTTAATTAATTTATATGTTGATGTTGATGTGTACATTTTTAGGTCATGTTAGATATGTTTAATGTTAAATGTGGTTGATAGATTTGTATGTTAAATGATGCTTGTTAGATGTGTGTGATGATGATGTTAGAAAATGCTTGTCTTTTTTTAGATGTGATCACGATGACGATGCCCTGTTAAATTATTAGATATGCATGCTAGCTAATTAATGGCGTTTATATGTACTAGAGGTATATATAATTAGATGATGTTAGCTAGCGAATATAAATGTGTATTTTAGATGTTGTTTATGTTTGTTATAAGATGGTTATCATCATCATGTTTATTTTTATAAATTACAAGGTTCAATATGGTTGAAACTATAATTATAAAATTGAAACTATAATTGCATAGATAGTTCATTATGCATATTCATTTTAATTAATTTGTTTTTTCAAAAAAAAAATTACATATGAATAAATATTATTTTCCATTGTACTCTTTTTGAATAGACTATTCTACACTAAAAGTTGTTATTATAAAAAAGTTATGATCTCCACTGATAAGCATTCTATTGGCTTTAAAATTTTATGAATGCAAATCTTCCTATTGTTATTTTTGTCATTATTTCGTAAGTTGATTGCTATCAAATTTTAAAATATTACTTCATTAATTGTGGTTTTACTCAACATTGGGGGCATAATTTTATAAATATTTTCAAAAGAAATGACAAAAGTATGTTAACTAACAAACTTTAGTTAAAAACCAAATTATCACAAAATCATCTTATAAATTTAATTTTTTAATTATAAACCACATTTTTTGTTAATCTTACTTTTAAATCTACAAAATAAATGAACATAAACTCAGTTTTTGAATCATCATGTTAAMATATCCTCAAAAATGTTGTACTATTAAACATGCATATCAACCATATCATTACATCTAATTATATCAACATAAAAAGTAGAATTTCATATCCCATTAAAAGTTCAACTGGACATTTAACATTTTTCAGGATTTCACAATTGGAAATACTTAAAGAAGATGCAACATTTTTAAATATATGCAACGACATATAAATATGTTCAAATAAAAATTGTTCCATGCAATCATAAATAATTTGAAATACAAACACATTATGCATCAAACTTATTGTTAACCAGCTAAAACTGTTCAAAGATTTTTTATAATTAACTTAACATTTCCTCTGTTAGAAGATGAATAAAAAACAATATAATTAGAGAAATAAATAATATAACAAAAAGATACAACAACAGTATTAAAGTTGAAATAAAACATGTACATATCGTTCTCTATTGTCATCACCCTCATTATCTTCCTCGCTTGGCATGATAACATTGTTGTTCTCAAAAATATGTTTTGATCTAGGGTCGTGTCTTAATACAAACCACCAATCCCTCTCCAACACATATAGGTAAAAAAACACTTAGTTGTAGTGTTTTGGGAAAGCATAAGGCTCCTTAGTTTCATACCACATCTTTTTGGAGTTGATACATATCATCCCACTGTCACAATCTTCCTTTACATTATTCCGATCAAAGGTGTCCCACCACTTGCACCTAAAAATAACACATTAGAAAGAAGAGAAGTCCACTCGAATGATGTCTTGTATCTTTCCGGCATAACCTAACTTCCTTTGTATGGTGTTTTCATCATGGTGGCTAGCATGAGTAGATTGTTTGAACTCGAATTCCACTCCATAGTCTTGTGTCATGTGTCCATCATCGACATCCTCCGTGAGAAAATGCCGTCCATATGCCCACACAGATGGGAACAAATGCACCTATAAAAAAGTGAACAAATCATAGTTTCAATATGTGTCTAATAACCCTACCATTAAAATAGAAAATAATATAGATGTACTTACAATTCAAATGTGCATTGCAAAGTTAAAAATTATGTACACAAAAATATTATTACCAAGTTGTTGCAACCAATCCCTATGTTTAGTGCATCCTCTTCTTCATGCAGGTAATGACTGGATGCACCATATTTCTCTCTGACTTAGTCAACCACCCAACTGTTGTGGCATATCATTGGCATATTTTCTTTTAAATGATCAGGATAAGGCATGCTTCTACCATTCAACCGTCTGAATTATTTCTTGTCACTTTCCCATTTCCTTCTCTTATGTTCGTACAATGCGACCCATGACTGTGTTGCCTCTGAATTGTAAAGAATGAATTTATTGATGGCATCAATTTCTGAATTTGCTGATATATTCATGAAATCAAACCAACATATATTACATATGATATCATGAAAATATACATTAGGAAGTTCAGTGTGAATAGTTACTATGTAGAAATTTGAGAAACGATAAGTCACTTACTATTTATTAAGCGCCTTTTCCATTCGTTTGGAGAAGATCCCCTTCTCTTTTGTCTTCATCTCCTTCATCATCCAAAATCACTACACCTGGTGTGTTGTCGATCTTCTTGATGTACTCACTGGCATAACAGAAAGACTCATATGATATGTACCCCTCTGCCATAGACCCCTCAGGTTTTTCCATTTGATGAAAAAATCCTTTCAATTATTCGTGTACCTCTCCAAAAAAAACATCCAGTGACAAGAGACGACCCCAACTAATTCAACCTCATCTACTAGGTGAATTAGAATATGAACTTGCAAGTCCATGAAACTTGACGGTAGTTCCTTCTCAAACATACAAACAATCTTAGCTATCTCTTGACGCCACCATGGAATGCTAGCCATATGAATCTCCTTTGATGTGATTCAACATACACGTGCAGATAATTTAGATATGGAATGCCTTAGGTATTGGGGGAAGTCATGGTTCACACAACCACGCACGAGGAGAGGATAATGAAACTACAAAGTAAACACATAAAAAATTAATTTTGTTTTATCCCATGGCATAAAAATAAAAATTACAAATAATAAAATGACGCAAACGGCCACCCAGGGCACGTCCGCAACCACCAGGACCTTCTTTTTCCCAGGCCCGAAGAGCTACAATGCCCCTCAAATCTCGTATCGAGACCTTTTTTCACCCACAGGATGCTTCCCCGACGATCTGTCTACGCCTTATCGGGAAATCAGAACTCGCTTGGCTACGAGTCCTGCACTTGGGTCTCAAAATCTCTGAAACCCGATGAAATGTTCACTTCACACCTCCTTACTTCTGTCGGGAATTTTCCTGTTGGGAAATCGAATTTTACGAGGTCATGGATCGCTTACCTCATGGATCCACGATCCCCGATCCGCGATGGCACTGTGCTTCGTTCCTTAGCCCCTTCTGGCTAACTCCTTTCACATATGACCGCACTCCACAAGATCACGGTCCTTCCCCTATCGGAGTTCGAACTTCGCGAAAATGAAGTGTATAGGAATTACGTCCCCAGGATCCCCGATCCTCCAATTCCCGATGCCACCTGTCCTATGTTCTGACACCTGGGCCCCACTCTCCTGTGGTGGTCGGGAAATCGCGTATCGGGAATTCGCGATTCCTGATGCACAAATTCACAGCCCTTTCCAAATGCCGATCCCCGAAATGCGATGCCACTTGTCCTCTGCTCACGGTAAGGCTTGACCTTCTGACACCTGTCCTCCACTCAACACGGCGACCGCGTGGTTATTGCGCTTCGGGATATCGCAACTTCTCCAGTCGTGAGTCTCTCGTCACCGAGAACTCCGAAATGCCGAATCCCGATGCACGTGTGGGCGTTCTCCTCCATGTCACCCCTCCTCGTCGCGCTATCAGATATCATGGGATCGCAATTTCTGTTTCAACAGTTCTATTGTATGCGGGAACCCCAAAGTGCCGAACCCCGACTCCCCGGGATCTCGCGCCACATGTCCCCGCTGTGATCAACGACTCCAATCGCGTCGGGAATTCACTAATCACATTTTCAAGCGTAAGACTCTTGACACTGGAAGTCCCGATTCTCCGATGATCCGAGTCCACTGACTCCTCTGCTGTTGATGCATGTCTCACTGATCAACGACTGAGATTCCTTCGGGAAATCACGGATCGCGATTTCGTTCTTCAAGAGTTTCAAGACCACGGAAACTCCGATATTCTGATGAGCCGAACCCCCGATGAGCTCCTTGCTCCTTCTTTTGACACTAGGGTTTAAACTGTGCGTATCTCTTCCGAGATCTGACGGTGGATGGGATTTTGCTGTCCTCCCTGGCGAATACTGACCGTCAATTTCTCCTTTTCGAGGATCTCCTAAGATGACTAAGTATTTTCTCCCAAGGCTACTTCCCAAGCCTGCGCCTACAAATCCTGCTTGACCCTTCTTCCACTATATCACAAAGACGCTATGCCTCCTGAGCTTTTCCACTCTGACTCCTTCAGAGGGACTTTGTACGCATTCCTTGCGCTCGACGTTCAACAACTTCTCAAGTGTTGAATCCTTCTAACTCTGCGCACTTTCTGCAGCAGCAGTCTTCTATCTCCTTCTGCTCAGATTAACAACTAAGACTTCTTCCTTCAGCCTACACCTTCCTTGCACAGCTTCGACAACCCAAATCAACTTCTGGGTGAATGAGAACAAAAGTTCAACTACTGAGCCTTCATCAACCCACTCTTTGCAGATGAATTCAACTGCACACTCTGCAGGAATCCCCTGGCTCAGATAGAGAAACAATTGAAACTCATTCCATCTCCTATTCAGACTTCCATGGAAACATGAAATCACATGCACAGCATATACAAAGAAAATGCATAATAGAAAACGAAAATTATGAGCATATCATCAATACACAGAGAATAAACACATAACCATGGATTTGAATCAAAGATTTCTTCTATTAATTCAATATCTGTACATGGATGTTCTCTACACAGTTCTCTGCTTGCTCTGCTCTCCAGCTTCCATAATGTTACAATACTACAATGAGGGTGTCTATATCCGATTTCCCTCTCAGATTCTAAACTATCAAATCTAGAATTAAAACATCTATCTACCAACATTAAATCTATTAAATGCCTCCTATCTATTTCAGACAAGAGCGTATGGCTCGAGGTCTGATACAATATACAAAAGGTGCTCCTTCATAAAGGGTTCATTAAAGGCCTGGCGCTTTATTTTCAAAAGTTTTCAAAGCAATATGTCATGTGTTAAAAACACATGCGCTGGCTCCATGCTCGCTTTTGGGTAATTGCGATGCTCCTGCATCATACTCCTCGGCTTGAAAACTTTCATGGGCTACTGTCCATGAGCTCCTCCACGGTCTGTCCATGCTTTTGAATCTCTTCTTCTCTTTCCCAGCTGGCATCTTCCACTGGATGGTTCTTCCATTTAACCAGATACTCAAAGTATTCCTTTCGCCTGGTCTTCTTGCTTACCCTCTTGTCAAGTATACGCTCCATCTGTGGCTTTTCTGCAATCGGCATATGCTTCTACCACTGGATCTTTGGATGTTCATCACTTCCAGTTCCTGCTTCCTCAAATTTATAGGGATATAATTCTGAGACATTGAACGTCGGAGATATTCCAATCTCATTCGACAATTCAATCTCATAAGCATTTTCCCCCAATTTCTTCAGGACTCTGCATGGCCCAATTTTCTTCATTTTCAGCTTGTTATATGTTCCCCTTGGGAACCTTTCCTTCCTCAGATGTGCTAGAACTAGATCACCAAATTCGAATCGAAGTTGTCTCCGATGTTGATCTGCTCTACGCTTGTACTCCTGGTTGGATTCCAACAATCGCTCCTTCACCCTGCTGTGAAGTTCTTCCATCGCCTCTGCGAATTCTTCAGCGCTTGCGCTCTTAGTCATTATCTGCTCTGAATCTCTCAGTTCAGATACTCCTCTTGGCTGTCTGCCATATACAATCTCAAATGGAATTTTTCCTGTGCTCCTGTTCACTGAATCGTTGTAAGCAAACTCTGCCTGTGGCAACACAATGTCCCAACTGCTGTGGTGCTCTGTCACCAAGCTTCTTAATAAATCTCCCACGCTTCTATTTACTACCTCTGTTTGCCCATCCGTCTGGGGATGGTAGGCTGAACTAAACATTAAGTTAGTCCCCATCTTCTTCTAGAGTGTCCTCCAGAAATGTCCAATGAATTTTGTATCCCTGTCCGATACTATGCTTCTGGGTAAACCATGAAGTCTAATGATCTCCTTAAAAAACAAATTTGCGATATGAGTCGCATCGCTGGTCTTATGGCATGGAATAAAATGTGCCATTTTTGAGAACCTGTCAACCACCACAAATATTGAATCATGTCCTCTTTGCGTCCTAAGCAATCCTAGTACGAAATCCATGCTGATTTCATCCCACGGCCTCTCCGGTATGGGTAAGGATTGATATAATCCCGCATTCTGCTTCCGGCCCTTTGAATGCTGAAAAATTCTGCACCTGTCAACAAACTTCTTGACTTCCGACCACATCCCTGGCCAAAAGTATGCTTCACTCAACTTTGCAAACGTTTTATCGTGGCCAAAATGTCCTGCCAATCCTCCACTGTGCTTTTCTTTTAGCAGATTCTCCCTCATGGAGCAATTTGGAATACACAGTTGGTTGCCTCTGAACAACAGTCCATTTTGGATCATGTAATCCATCCATGGGCTTCTGTCTCTGAGAACTAGATTCTCAGCTACCTCGTATGCCTCTGCAAAGTCTGCATCACCTACATACATGTCTTTAAGATTTTCAAAACCTAATGTTTTGACTCGGAACTCCTGCAGCAACAAACATTTCCTGCTCAAAGCATCAACCACTTTGTTAGCAGTACCTGAAATGTGTTTAATTACAAATGTAAAATTCTGCATATATTCTACCCATTTGGCATGTTTCTGATTCAACTTCTCTTGTTGACTCACAAACTGTAGTGCATGATTATCACTGTACACTACAAATTCTTTCGGAATCAAATAATGTCTCCACTTCTTCAACGCCTGTATGATAGCATAAAACTCTTTATCATACGTGGATTACTTCAGCTTTGCTTCATCCAGCTTCTTGCTGAAATATGCAACTGGTCTGTCCTCCTGGCTCAAGACCTCTCCTATGGCAAATCCACTTGCATCACATTTCACCTGGAACACCTTTGTGAAATCCGACAACACCAAAATCGGTTGTTCTGTGATTTTCCACTTCAACAGATTGAAGCTCTTCTCTGCCTCTTCATTCCAATGAAAAGATTTATGTCTTTTCTTGACTGTGTCCATCATCGCTGCGCTAATTCCACTAAAATTCCTGATGAATTTCCTGTAGAAACTAGCTAAACCATGGAAACTTCTCACCTCGAAAACATTTCTTGGTGATGGCCAATTCTTGATGACTTCCACTTTACTTGGATCCATCTTCAATTCATTTGCCGATATGACAAACCCCAAGTAAATGAGTTCTCTCTTCATAAATGAAGACTTCCTCATGTTGATCAACAACTTCTCTTGTTGTAGATTCCTCATTACTGCAACTAAATGCTTCAGATGTTCTTCTTTTGACTTGCTGAAGATTAATATGTCATCTAAATAAACAATGACAAACTTACCAATGAATTCCTTCAACACTTCATTCATCAGCCTCATGAATGTACTTGGTGCATTTGTCAAGCCAAACGACATGACTAGCCATTCATACAAACCTTCGTTTGTCTTGAATGCTGTTTTCCATTCATCACCTTCCCTCATGCGAATTTGATGGTATCTGCTTTTCAAATCAACCTTTGAAAAAAACTTTGCCCCGCTCAGGCAATCCATCAGATCATCCATTCTCGACAGTGGAAATCTGTACCTGATGGTAATTTTGTTAATGACTCTGGAGTCTGTACACATTCTCCAGCCTCCGTATTTCTTTGGACTTAGTACCGTTGGAACGACACACAGACTTAAACTTTCCCTGACCAGTCCTTTATCCAATAGTTCCTGTACCTGCGTTTTAACTTCTTCGTTCTTTTGCGGTGTCAACCTGTACGCAGCTTTATTTGGCAAATTTTCTCCTGGTATGAGGTCTATGTGATGACTCACACTCCTCATCGGCGGCAACGAATGAGGTAATTCGTCTACCACAATATCAGCGAACTCCTCCAGTAGTTCCTGAATTTCTTCCGACAAGTCATCCACTCTTGTGCTGGTCAAAACAACCCTTGGTTTCCTGACCACAAAGAATTGTGGATCTTCCTTCTTCTTTACTTCCGCCAGAAGTTCCTTCCCACTCATGAGAAGTATAGTATTTCTCAGCTCTGGCTTTACTTCTTTATCCTTAATCGGAAGTAACATATGTGTCCTCCCATTTTTCTCCAGAGTATACATATTCATTTTCCCATCATGAACTACGTTCCTGTCATATTGCCATGGTCTGCCTAGCAATAAATGACATACATCCATAGGAATAACGTCACAGAGAATTTTATCATTGTATCCTCCTATCTTGATGTCAACTAAACAT
Source organism: Picea engelmannii (assembly GCA_009831015.1). Lineage (NCBI taxonomy): Eukaryota > Viridiplantae > Streptophyta > Pinopsida > Pinales > Pinaceae > Picea > Picea engelmannii. The sequence goes on from ML806724.1 coordinate 45,074, forward strand.
TGTTTGGTGACATTTACCTGATGTCCCTTCTGTAGCCATGAGACCTTGTATGGACTTGGATGATCAGTCGTCTCCAACTCCAGTTTCCCCACCATCTCGGTTGAAACGAGATTGTCTGTGCTCCCGCTATCCACGATAACCTTGCACACCCTATCTTTGGTTTTGCATGCAGTTCTGAACAGTCTGTTTATTTGTGATGTGTCCTCCACCTTCTTCTCGGGTGTTAAGAGAACCTTACGCATCATCAACGACCTTCCGTATTCTGCGTCTTCTGCCTCAGTATTTCGCCTCTGTCCTTTTTCCTATCTGGACAGTCAATGGCTTGTGTCCATCCTTCCCACAAGTATAGCATGTGATGACTCCACCTCTGCCTCTTCCTCTATCTATGGTATGAGGAAATGTGCTATTGTCAGTGTATCCTCTGCTCTGTTCTGTTTGCTGCCTTCGCTGTTCAGTGTGCTGGCCTCGCTGAGAACTTCCACCTCTTTCTGTCCTAGTCTGAGGATTTTTCCAGTCATCCTTGGATTTCTGGAACCTATCTTGGGCAACTGACTTATCCTTTCTTTGGCTCCTACCTCGGCCTCACTGTGCTGGCTTACGGCTTAGATTTTCTTCGGCTTTCAGCGCCATCTGATACACATCCTCCACCATTCTGATGGTTTTCATACTCATCTCAACCTAGATATCGTATCTTAAGCCATTCATATACCTAACAACTTTTTCATCATTGCTCTCCTGATGACCTACTCTGATATTGAGCTTATAGAATTCTTCAGTGTACTCCTTCACCGTCATCAACTTCTGTCTCAGGTTCTGCATCCTCTTGAACAGTGTGATTTGGTAATCCCTCGGGATGAATTTTGCCTTCATCTTCGCAATCATCTGATCCCAGCTTTTGATCTTTTTCTTTCCTTTGGAACGTCTATCTGCTTGAAGCTCGTCCCACCATAATGCTGCATGTCCCTTCAATTTTGTGACAACATGCCTGACCTTTTTATCCTCTTCGATGTCCTCATAATCGAAGTAGGTGTCAAGAGCCCTGATCCAATCTAACAGCTCTTCTACATCCAGACTTCCTTCGTAAGTTGGAATGTCCATTTTTGTCTTAGAACTCATCCGGGCGATAGCTTTGATTAATCGCTCGTTGGATGCATCTTCGGCTGCAACTTCTCCTTGTGGTTCAGCTTCAACTTCACCTTCGGAGTCACTTAGATCTCCAGCACCTACTGTGCATCTTTGAGCTGCCTCCATGTCTTCCAATCTCGCTTGAAGATCACGGATCTGCCTTTCCATTTCTGGATTCTATGCCGGCCTGCCTCTTCTTCTCACCTCCCTGTCTTCTGGGTCGGGTGACTGTCTTTCCCTTCTAGGCGGCATGGCGAATTGTCTCTCTCTCTCTGCTATAGAAAACAAAGAGTATTCTCGCTCTGATACCACTCTAACGCAAATGGCCACCCAGGGCATGTCCGCAACCACCAAGACCTTCTTTTTCCCAGGCCCGAAGAGCTAAAATGCCCCTCAAATCCCGTATCGGGACATTTTTTCACCCACAGGATGCTTCCCCGACGATCTCTCTACGCCTTATCGGGAAATCGGAACTCGCTTGGCTACGAGTCCTGCACTTGGGTCTCAAAATCTCCGAAACCCGATGAAATGTCCACTTCACACCTCCTTACTTCTGTCGGGAATTTTCCCGTCAGGAAATCAACTTTTACGAGGTCGTGGATTGCTTACCTCATGGATCCCCGATCCCCAATCCGCGATGGCACTGTGCTTCGTTCCTTAGCCCCTTCTGGCTAACTCCTTTCACATATGACCGCACTCCATGAGACCACGGTCCTTCCCCTATCGGAGTTCGAACTTCGCAAAAACGAAGTGTATAGGACTTATGTCCCCAGGATCCCCGATCCTCCGATTCCCGATGCCACCTGTCCTATGTTCTAACGCCTGGGCCCCACTCTCCTGTGGTGGTCGGGAAATCGCGTATCGGGAATTCGCGATTCCTGATGCACAAATTCACAGCCCTTTCCAAATGTCGATCCCTGAAATGCGATGCCACTTGTCCTCTGCTCACGGCAAGGCTTGACCTTTCGACACCTGTCCTCCACTCAACACGGCGACCGTGTGGTTATCGCACTTCGGGATATCGCGACTTCTCCAGTCGTGAGTCTCTCGTCACCGAGAACTCCGAAATGCCGAATCCCGATGCACGTGTGGGCGTTCTCCTCTACGTCACCCCTCCTCGTCGCGCTATCGGATATCGCGGGATCGTGATTTCTGTTTCAACAGTTCTATTGTATGCGGGAACCCCGAAATGCTGAACCTCGACTCCCCAGGATCTTGCGCCATGTGTCCCCGCTGTGATCAACGGCTCCAATCGCGTCGGGAATTCGCTAATCGCGTTTTCAAGCGCAAGACTCTTGGCACTGGAAGTCCCGATTCTCCGATGATCTGATTCCACTGACTCCTCTGCTATTGACGCGTGTCTCACTGATCAACGACTGAGATTCCTTCGGGAAATCACGGATCGCGATTTCGTTCTTCAAGAGTTTCAAGACCACGAAAACTCCGATATTCCAATGAGCCGAACCCCCGATGAGCTCCTGGATCCTTCTTTTGACACTAGGGTTTAAACTGTGCGCATCTCTTCCGAGATCTGACAGTGGACGAGATTTCACTGTCCTCCCTAGCGAATACTGACCGTCAATTTCTCCTTTTCGAGGATCTCCTAAGATGACTAGGTATTTCCTCCCAAGGCTGCTTCCCAAGCCTACGCCTACAAATCCTGCTTGACCCTTCTTCGATCAAATCTCTTGGACTCTCTCTTCCACGATATCACAAAGATGCTATGCCTCTTGAGCTTTTCCACTCTGACTCCTTTAGAGGGACTTTGTACGCATTCCTTGCACTCGACGTTCAACAACTTCTCAAGTGTTGAATCCTTCTGACTCTGCACACTTTATGCAGCAACAATCTTCTATCTCCTTCTGCTCAGATTAACAACTGAGACTTATTCCTTCAGCCCGCACCTTCCTTGCACGGATTCGACAACCCAAATCAACTTCTGGGTGAATGAGAACAAAAGTTCAACTACTGAGCCTTCATCAACGCACTCTTTGTGGATGAATTCAACTGCACACTCTGCAGGAATCCCCTAGCTCAGATAGAGAAACAATTGAAACTCATTCCATCTCCTATTCAGACTTCCATGGAAACATGAAATCACATGCACAGCATATAAAAAGCAAATGCATAACATAAAATGAACATTATGAGCATATCATCAATACACAGAGAATAGACACATAACCATGGATTTGAATCAAAGCTTTCTTCTATTAATTCAATATCTGTACATGGATGTTCTCTACATAGTTCTCTGCTTGTTCTGCTCTCCAGCTTCCATAATGTTACAATACTACAATGAGGGTGTCTATATCCGGTTTCCCTCTCAGATTCTAAACTATCAAATCTAGAATTAAAACATCTATCTACCAACATTAAATCTATTAAATGCCTCCTATCTATTTTAGACAAGAGCGTATGGCTCGAGGTCTGATACAATATACAAAAGGCGCTCCTTCATAAAGGGTTCATTAAAGGCTTGGCGCTTTATTTTCAAAAGTTTTCAAAGCAATATGTCATGTGTTAAAAACACATGCACTGGCTCCATGCTTGCTTTTGGGTAATTGCGATGCTCATGCATCATAAAATCTTATTTTTGACATACGTTGTACCTTTAGAAGGTTCAAATGGTCATGTGATTTCAACCCCAAGAAATGGTCTTGACGCACAGTGAAGCAATGTCGTAGGAAAGACCCATATAAAGAAGGCACCTTCACACCCAATATAACTTCCTTTGCTAAAGAAAGATCTTATTTCTTCAAAATCCATGGGACATCACCTTCTTTGAAAGACCAAGAGGGACCAACCTCTCCTTTAGTTTCTTGTCTTGGAAAATGTTTCTTTTTAGTTTTTGAAGAAATAAGATCTCTCCTCATAGCCAATTTGTCACTTTCTTTCGATGATATGTGCCTCCATAAAGAAGATGAAACATTTTTAAACATATGCATGGGATCTAGTAAGTGGGAAATCTTAAGATACTCCCAATAGGGGATCTCATAAAAGATATATTTCATTTTCATCCCAATGGGAAATTTATCAACATAGGTGTCAAAACATTATGGCTCATCGAACATAGGCTCCCCATTTGAATAATTTTTTTATGTAATATTCTTCTCCTTCTCTCTCTCATATGCTCTAATCCATTTTGTTGGTGTCATTATTGTAGGCCTTTGGGCTCTCTCTGGTTTATCATTGAAAGCATATGTTTCTCTTCTATAAGGGTGTTCTTCTTGGAGGAATACCCTTGAGTAATCATACACTAACTTTCGTAGGTGGTTGAACCACTTAGCTTTCAGAGAAGGTCCACAACATTTACATCCATGATAGCCTTTACTTACAAGACCTGTGTAATTATTGTATACATAACATGTTAGCATTTAAGAATAGAATGTCAATCACGGTGAATTAAATATATAAATAAATATTGTTATGTATATAAACAAATCAATAAACATGTTAATTAGCAGATAAAACTCTTAATCCTAGATAATCATTTGTGGTGTAAGCACATATGCCATACAACGTGAAACTCCTTTCTGTTGTGATGGGTCTTGATAGATCATATACATGTATCCATTCCCATAATTCCTTCAATTCATCTACCAATGGTTGTAGGTAGACATACATATTCTTCACTTTTCTTATACTAGGGACTATAAGAGCCAACATAAGATTTTCATTCTTCATGAACAACCATGGGGGGATATTGTTATCGATCACTACTACATGCCAAACATAATAGTTGGTGTTTTGGAGGGAATATGGGTTCACGCCATCCATTTCTATGTTGATTCATAGACTTCGTACTTCATCCTTGAATTTTTTTGGCCATGTATTCTCTATATGATTCATGGCTATTGAATTGGTTGGGATTCACATAACTCTTGACTCACTACTATGTGAGGCATGCCATCCTTGCAACATAGCTAATTATTTGCAACGAAAGAGCCTTTGAATCCTTGGGATTATAGGCATGTGCCTCAATATCTTATGAGGAAGACCATGCGATTTACCATTTTTATTTCATTTATGGTACCCGTCATGCCCACATTTCAGACATATCTCTTTGTTTTCATATTCTCCTCTATATATAATACAATAATTCGAACATGCATGATATGATATATACTCAACACCCAACATTTTCAACAATTGCTCTTCCTCTTTGCAGCTACTGGGAAAAACATTATCACTAGGAAGAACCTAATCTTTCAATATCCTGCAGTTAGTGGGAAATAGAAATGTACAAGGTCATTTAATGTTTATAAAATAAACCATTTCTAATGTTGATTGTGTGACAAGATTTCTCAAAATTAATATTTAAGCCATTTTTTGGTCAATTACCTCAATATTGCCAAGAAACATGTGTTTGCCATGCCAAAATTTTATTTCACGTTATACAGTAACATTGTTGTCCCAAGCTGGGTAGACTTTGATCGGGCACTAGGTCCGAAGAGAGGGGTGGTGGAAGCAGATTTTAGGATTTCAAAAATGGTATCACTGATATGAGAATCATCCCCTAGCTCATCGTTCTGGAATGCGTCTAACAACATTGTCTACATGGAATTCGTATCCCGTAATTAATCATCCATAACAACCTCTTTTTATTGTCTCCATTGCCAACTTCTGAAGAACTAATATTGCTGTAGTCATTCCCAATTAGTGAATTTGGACGCAGTGGGAATTGAATAGGTGGTTAATTCAACCATTCTTGGTACGCTTCCTCTCTGATTTTTTCTCTCATTGCATCCTTCTCTCAGGTTGAAATTGTTGTGGGGTGCAACAGAATATGGTAGGTAGGTCACTCATCATAAGAAGAATCCTAATTTCCATAATATTGAACATTAGTACATCAATGATATTAGTAATAACAATGCAATAATTTGTTTGTTCAAATCACATTATACCAAACAATTATTACCATCACCGACCCAGGATTGCGGCTGGAAGATGGAATTCCACAATTGGCAGGGTAAAGTGGTTGTCCATTTTCATCTACCAACAACTTGTGGTATGTTTCTCTTGATAAGACCTTCCGACTTTTTTGAACCGGTACTCGAATATTTTTTGCATCTAAACTTGATTATGAATCAAGATCCTGCAAATTTGGATACATTTTTATTCATATTGACATGGATAAAAAAAATCAATGAGATAATCAAAACATAAATAAAATAAGTTAAACTTACTAGAGATGGAAAGGGAGAACTCCGCGATGGAATTTGAGAAATATGGAATGGGATAGAATTTGAAGAATTGACCATTTGATCATATTACAAGGCTTTCTCCTTGCATTTCAACAAAATTAACAATAATTTTTCCTGTACATATCTAAAATAAATTTCGAGGACCATACCACGATCTGAGTTTGAATATAGTTTTGAAACTATTTTTTAAGAATAAGGCGACATAAAATGTAAAATGTATATTGAAGTATTGTAAGTCATGTGAATTCATCCTAAAAGATAATTTGACATGAATATACTATTTTGTGTGCAAATAAAAGTTCAAATAACTTTAAAATCATCCTGGTGTACTTATAAACCACAAACGCACCGGTGCATTGAAAAATTAACCACACCATGTTTCGAGATTTTCTTAATAAAAAACAATCATAATGTAATATGGCCGCATAGGTGCGTCTTATATAAATGCACCATCGTGTTGAAAAAGTAAAAAAAAAAAGCACGATTATTTTAAACAATTAAAAAAAGAGCGGGAATCGAATCATAAATTCATTTAAATACTAAAAAGCTATTCACTATTTCATTATTTTGCAAAATTTTGCAGGGGAGAGACTTGCAAGAGAGACATATGGAGGAACACTGTGGAGGAGCAGAATACTTTGGAACCACAATATTATTCAGAATATGAGAATTTGAAGGGTATGGTGATTCACTCTAAACCCTTTTCATAAAATAAAAAAAATAATATTAAGAAGGTATTCATTTGTCAAAATTTAAAGGAGGCAAATTTGGAAGAGAGACATATTGAGGAGCACTGTGGAGTAGAAGAATACTTTGGAGCATAAAAAATATTTAGAAAATCGGGATTTGAAGGGTATAATGATTCACTCAAAACCTTACATTCAACAACAAAAAAAAATCATGCTTACCTTAAACCCTTGTTTTTTTTACTTACGTGAATGCAAAATTTCACCCTAGGGTTTAACTCCCTCTATCACTTTATAATTATAGCTTTTCGTTTTAGGTATTTTAGATCTAATGGGCTTGTTTTTCTCTATATAAGTGTTTGGCATGTGATGCAAAGGGACTACTTTTTGCATTGGATCCCAAACGCAGTCGACCCTCTGACTTTTTTATTTTATTTTTTTAAACGGTTTCGATTTGACATTTTTTTAAAACACTTTTTCCGATTTTCCAGTGCGCCATTTCGACAGAAATGCACCGTTGCATTTATGTCTAAGTAACGCAACGATAAAGCCAGACTTTTTTTTTTAAATATGGTGCATAAAAAAAATATCGCCTATGTTTTCTTATCTAAATAATACATAAAATACTGTCACATAATGTTTTTAATTTTTCTTCTCATCGATGTGTAATTTTTCTATTGTTTTTATTTTTTGAATGTTTAATTTTTTTCTATGTTTTTGTTTTCTACTGTAGTCGCTATGATGTCTTCTATATATATCACACTATTTTAATTCACAATATTAAAAAAAAAAAACAAACTATTTGGTGTGTTTTTTTGTATGGAACGCTCCGATGTGTTTTATGTAATAAACGCATCGATGGTTTGTATATAAAAAGCGCACCAGTTATAACGATTTTTTTTTTTCGTTGAAAATTATGTGATTTGTTTATAAAATATATATAATAATTTCTATATTGAATGGTACAGGTTGTATATTGATAAAAATATGAGTGAGAAGAGTTCAAATACACAAAATTTTGGTTGACACAATGATGATACACCCAGAAAAACAAAAAATTGAGGTTCTATGTAATTTCTATACAAAATTAATAGGGTTGAACTATATGTAAGTTTAACTAATATGTATTGGTTAGTGTGTGTCATTCAAGGCCACAAAATGAGGAAGCTTGATAAGTTTATTTCTGATCTAAGTGCAAAAGAGCGTAAAAGCTTGATGGAAAAATTGCAAAGGGATGAATTAGGTGAATGAGAAAATACTATTCAATATGATTTTTTTTTTGAATTTTCATTAATAATATACTTAGGAATATTAGATGACATGTTTCAAACAATCTATTTATTCACATATGTTTAATGTTCTATAGGAACCAACAACAAGGGAACACAATGCCATCATAACAAAACCAAATTAATTAATATAGAAGATGTAAATGATGATGAATTGGTCCTTATCTCATCTAGAGTGGTGTTGGAGATTAATCAAAGGGGGAAAACTTTTACATAACTATGAGGGATATAGTGGAATGAACATATAGACGTACTTTCCACTTACAATATAGAAATCAATCCAATGAATCCAAGATCCAAGTTATATTTAAACTACATGAAACATTTCCAGAGCAATGGTCAATGAGACCTGTCATACTTGCAATAGAAAAAACATACAATAAAAAAGAATCATTCAAAAACTAATATTCCTAAAAAACCTTTTTTAGAATATATATTACAAAGTATTCTTTTATTAATATATCAATTTTGTATTATTTAGTTTTCATATATTAATATAAAAATACTTTATTGTCATGTTATTTTTTCAGGAAAATCATGAAAATCCCAGAGGACCAATGAGCTAATATCTGAAATATGCCAGTAGGAATGTCCAAAAAAGTCTACAAGGAGATGGTCAAAGAATTGAACATAATTGCATCACGGAAGGAGATATTTCAACAACAATGTGTTTCAAATGTATGTAATCATTGA
>ML806724.1:54173-109038 GCA_009831015.1 Picea engelmannii
TTCCGTAAGGGGCGTAATTGTTCTTCTTATTTTGTTATACTTGATTGTGGTCAGTTTTACTTTGTCGCTAAATGTTTGCGTTGTGCACCTTATGCCTATGGTCGTTTATTGATGCAGTTACTCGTCGTGTGCCTTTAGTCTTCCTGTAATGAAATAAAAAGCAGACGCAAAGACATCAAGCAAGCTAGCTTATAGTAAAACATTCTGAAAAAAAAATTTGCACCTGTTATTAGAATGGTTGTCGTAACGAGGTGGTTCGTTACAGGTTGGACCAAGAGAACATCACAGACATCTAGTGGGGCAACATCACATAATACCTCATCCTTGAAGGGTTGGATGCCGTATGACAATCAACACTGTTGGTTGACAGGGAGATCTCGTCCTTGCCGAAGCCACCCGATGTTGTATGGCTGCGGGTGTGGCGTTGTCGACAATCCCAACTGTTTGATGACCTCTACTGAGATGAGGTTCTTCTGGCTTCTGCTATCAACAATAAAATGTAGCGGGGTCCCCTTCACCCACATCTGTGAATGAAAAAGGTGCCCCCCCTCTTCAGGATCTGTTGGTTCTTCTGGTTGAATTGCTGCGGTCGCAAAAATAGCAGTGGGGTCTGCGTCAATGATTTGTCCTTTACCAGTATTTTCAGAATCAGATTCTGAATCAGGGTTCGGCTCCTTGTCTTTGATCTCGACCACCAATGACTGTTTTAAGCGACATTCATCGCTTTTGTGCCAGGGGATTTTGTGGAAATCACACCATTTTCCGGTGTCCTTCTTTGTCTTCTTGTGACCCTTCTTTTCCTATGTCTTGGACTGGTTTTCGGGAGACTGTTTGTTAGGGACGTCTTTGTCATACTTTGGTTGTTGCGGATTTGCAGACCCAAATTCCCGTTTGTTCTGGTGCTTAAATTTCTGCTCAATTTTAACAACATATCGATAAGCAGCACCGAGTGATGAGATGTCTAGAAAATCCATTTCAGTCTGGATGTATCTGTGTAGAGCCCCACGGTATTTCAGAACCAAATGTCGCTCGGAGTCTTTGATACCCAACTTGGTGTGCAAGGTATGGAAGGTATTGGTGAACTCTGGAACTGCTTGGCCCCTCTCTTTTCGCAGTGTGGTCCATCTCATGTACTGGTCTTCATAGTTGCCAGCAGGGTAATACTCTTCCTTTACCGCATCCATAAAAGAATCCCAAGTGGGATCGACCCCATATATTCCAGACTCCTCTGTGGCAATTTTCTCCTAGTAAGTTTCCCACCAATGTTTGACATGGCGGAGAGCCTTAAGGAGTGCGAAGGTGATATTTTCCTTGTCTGAAAAATTATGAACAGAGAAATAACCTTCTAGCAGATTTAACCATTTATCTAGGGCATCTGCATCTATTTGACCTTCAAATACGGGAATATCAAAAATAACCTGTACCTTGAAAGGCGAGGTGCCTCCAAAGTGTCCGCTCGATGAAGATGCGCCTGATGCTATCGGTAGGCATTGAAGGATGTGGGAAAAATTCTCCATCATTTCATCCCTTTGTCGTGTGAGAGCTTGCTCAAGCAACAGACTGATAGGATCGCCTGCTCCATCGTTTTTCTTTTTTTCCGCCATTGAGGGTTTCTTGGGTGTGCGAGAGCGATTGTCTTCAAGAGAGACAAGCTCGAGACCCAACTTGCTATACTCGGACCTCGTCAGAGACATGCACTGAAAAAATCGATCAAGAGTAGCCTGCTTTGATACCACTGATCCAGATTATTTTCGGCACGAAATGAGATCAGAGATATAATAAAGAAATGCACAAAGATATTGCAGATATTCAATAATATAACAGAAATGTATCAGAAATGGAACCATAAACACAGATATACAGTAATACACAATTTCTATTAATCAAAGAAATGTACAGAGACTGTAAAAATACAGAGCGAAAGACTAACTAGAATGGTGGCAGCTTATCTCTGAGAAGAGATGTGACGGCTACTCGCATTCGCAAGAAGATGATTACAATGAGGCTCTGAAGGCCATTTTACAATAAGCAGGAATGCCAAAAACCCTAGACATCCAAAAACCTAGCCCTGGGAGATGAAGCGCCAAAAGTCATGTGGGCCCCGTTTGGGTAAGTGAGTACATCAACTTCCCGGGGTCGTAACTTTTGCATATGATCTTCGTTTTAGGCGTGTGATAGCTCGTTGGAAAGGTATCATCGAGGAGATTCATTTTGGGGGCTAAATAATGCCTTTGGATATCATTGAGAGCCTCGATCTCAAAAAACCTTCATTTGGGCCCTCAAAATGGCCCCGGAAGTTAAAACCTGCTAAAAATAGTAAATTGCCAAAATTGCCAGAAAGCTGTTTTGAGACATTTGGAAAAGGTGGGTGGCCACTGATATCCACCTGGAGAAAAATAACCCAAGGCATGGAAGTAGCTCGTGCACTAACAACAGTTCCAGTGAAGAATGATTGTCTGTGCAAATCAAACATTTTTGTTTAATGTAATGGACATAGTGTCCCAATTGAAAGACAAGGGATTACCGATAAGTGTCCCATTTTGTATCACAAAGACCCTCTTATTCATATAATAAAATATGTTTTAATTTATTCTATTGTGTTGTCCAATGTCGTGAAATGTCACATCGTTGATTAAATATATGGATGACTAAATATTATAATGAAGAGATGTAGAATCTGATGATATAACAAATTAATCCAAACATCATATCCAAATTCACTAATCAAAATATAAGATATATGTAATTTTTTTGATAAATAATGGAATTAAAAAATAACAATAAGTGCACTATCGGAGGTTGATGTTTCTCGGTGTATTTTAATTATTAATCTCATCGATGCATTTAATATTAAAACTCACTAGTGCATTTCATATGAAATGCATACCAATTATTTTATGTAATCAATTAGCATTGTTTTCAATGTTAATTTAATACCACAAAATTATATTAAAAAATTGGTCTTCGGTGCGTTAAGCTTATACTAAGCACCAGTGATTTTGTGTTATTAATACACATCGACACTATTGTGTTATTGATAAGCACTGGGGATTGTTTGTTTTTTTTTTTTTTTTTGACGAAAACGGTTATGGATTATATTAAAAGGGTGGACTGGCCACAGATTCGGTTACAAAATAGGCCCCGAATTTCTTCGTGCCTTTATTTTTGAAAATCCCTTCTAATTCTATAGCTATAGACTTTGATTCTGATCTAAGTTTCTGTTAACCTTCACCAGGTACATAGTTATTTACAGCAATGGCTTCTATACAAAATGCCATTTTGCTGAAAAGATCTTGCTGACAGACTGCTAGTGAGATGGATTAGTTCATGGGGTCTTGTTTCCAGTTGCTGTTTAACTGAGCCATCTTTACTTCCAGCTGATCTATTCGTTCTTCAAATTCCTGTTGAGGATTCTTTAGTTCCCTGTGTAGCTTATCCAGCTCCTCTGTAAACCCAAGATTTGTAGTGGTGATATCCGCCTCCAGTTTCTCCATTTTTCTTCCAGCTTCTGAATCCAAATTTTCAAGAAAATCCAGCTGATACTGGAGCAGTTGCTTCAGATTTTCCAATGCTTTATCCATTTCCTTGAGCCTTTCTTTCGTGCTTGGTTTGTTGGTCGATGGTGAATCCATTTCTGATCGCGCCCCCTTTCTGCTTGCTCCTTTCTCTTTTCTGATGGAAACTTCACGCCCTCTCTGTCCTGGATAGACTTGCGATCTCGCCTTAGCACTGGAATGAGAAGGGAGGTTCGACCTCTTTTTAATTCCTTCTTCACGCCTTCTCATCATTTCCCTTTGATTTGCAGGATTTGTGGGGGATGGGTGCGCGAATATCTTGTCTCCCCCATATTTGAAATGCTCCTTCTCATGGTACTGATATGTCCCTCTCGTCCAACCGTATACTCTGACGCGATCTGGTCTCAAAGATTCCCATGATTTCCTGCCTGCTGACATAGCTTGCATTTGAAGATGATAGGGAGGACGGATCGGATATCAAGGGAGCGCCACACTAACTATCAATTCGTTCACTTTCAGAACCCCCGGCTCCAGAAATGTGCCTCTATTGGCTTCCTCGTCCGCCTCCCCATTCAAATCCCTTAACACATGAAAAAGTTTATACGATTTGAAATTCCTTAGAAGGAGGTGGATCTTTTCAAGAAAGTTATTTATAATTGTGCTTTGAGTCTTAGAGTGGCTAATTATGGCATGGATAATCACTCCGGAGTCACCGATTATTATCAAGTCATGGATTCTGTGTTTTTTTGCTTGGATTAGTCCTTGCCAGAGAGCCATGGCCTCAACTCTGTTGTTGGACTCTATTCCTAAGCCCAATGCGAAATGTATTGCTGTAGCCTCAGTAAGATTTTCAATTATCCCCCTTCCCCCAGCTTGGCCTGGGTTTCCTTTCGAGGCCCCGTCAAAGAATAGGATAAGGATGTTTATTCCTCTTTTCCAATTGGCAAAGTCCTGCTTGTCTTTCCTGATCTCCCAATCTTCTTTGATTAGATTGCTGGCTTCCCTGCCCATGTGACATTGTATCTTGAACTAGCTTAGCCAGTGTTCCTCTTCTTCGTCCAACGTATGGTTCTTGTTTGAAGTGCAGAGATAAGGTGCTGATTCACCAAAGAGAGCTTGAATTTTGGTGACGACTATGGCTGCACTTCTTTGGCTATCTCTGAAGATTCTATTGTTCCTTTCTAGCCAAAGGTTCCACAGGATAAAATTTGGAAGTACTTTCCACATCGAGAAGGCTTGGTTTTTTCCTTTGACAGCGAAAGGATAGAAAGAGTCCCAAAGGAGAAGGAGACTTCTTAAATCAGGGGGAATATTGAGGGCACTTTGGGTTCCTGTTGCCAGCATCCAAACTTCTTTTGAGAAAACACAGTTGAGGAGGAGATGATCTGTGGTTTCTTCTGCAATTAGGCATAAGGGACACCTGTAGGGCCCTTCACAACCACGTCTTTTGAGGTTCTCCCCTGTTTGGATGCTCTTGTGCGCCAGTGTCCAAATGAAGAGGTCGATTTTTGGGATTGATTTGGACTGCCAGATTGCTTTCCAGATTGTCGGATTAGGTATAGCAGTGAGGACATTGTTGAAGAGTTGGTAGCCCTCTGCAGTGGTGTAGGCCTTTGCATTCCCTCCCCAGCCTCTTTCGTATTTACCTTTCTTTTTTAAAGGGGCCTTCCCTTGAAGACAACTTTGAAGGGTGCACCAGTCCTGTTCTAGATCAGTAGGTCTGTTGGGCACTTCCCACCCTTGCCAAGTCTGAAGCTTGTCCTCCCCCTAGATTGAGATGTCAGAGAGAGTAACAATGTTTTGACTATCCATCCAGTCTTTGAGGTAATGTAGGTCCTGTCACATCTCTAGGGGGGGGTCTCCCATAATTGAGTCTTTCCAGATTCTGATTTTCTTACCGTTTCTTGGCACCCATGTGAGGTGAGGCCTGAAGTGAGGAAGAGCCTTTTTGCAGAGTGTGAAGATAGGGGAGCCTTTCATTTCTTTGCAAGGAAACTCTAAGCTTTGGTCCCTGGGCCCCCTAAAGTATTTCCTCCATAGCGCTAGTTTTCTCCAAGATGGTTTTCCAGTGACCATCTTCCAAAGCAACTTTGCCCCCAAAGCCAGATTTTGAGCTCTGGTTTTTTTAAAGTTAAGTCCCCCTTCCAGGAAGGGCTTTGAAGGTTTTTCCCAACTTATCAAGTGTAGTTTTCTTTGTGCCTGCCTTCCTCCTTCCCATAAGAAGCGTCTTTGAAAAGATTCAATTTTTTGGATGAAAGTGGCAGGGGATAAAAGCAACGAGCTCTGATAGATGGGGATGTTGGTCACCATGGATTTTATGAGTACTGCCTTCCCTGCTAAATTTAACCAGTTCGCCCCCCAAGAAGAAAATTTACTTTTTAGTTTGTCTACCAGATGGTTCTAGTGAGAGGCTCTTGGGGCAGCTTTAAAAATGGGGATTCCCAGGTATTTAAAGGCCTCCCAATTAGTATTCCCTTCCATCCCTAGAACTCTTGTGATTCCCAGCATCTCATTTGGCATGATATTCCATCCATAGATTTTACTCTTGGCCTGGCTTATTTCACTTCCAGAGACTGCAGCATAAGCGTCCAACTCTTCCTTAAATTTTTTTGCTATTATTGGACTTGCTCCTCCCAACAGCAGTGTGTCGTCCGCAAATTGTGCATGGTTTATATCTTTCACCCCTTGCACGATTATTAGTCCTTGGAGATTTTTGTGAACTTGGGAGTTTTCCAGCTGGTAGCTTAGGACTGATGCTTGGATTGCATAGAGAAGGGGCAAGAGGGGGCACCCTTGTCTTAAACCCCTGGAGGGTTGGAAGAATTTTGTTACGTTCCCATTCACCAACGGGGCTATCCATGGTGATCCGATACAAGCTTTTATCCAGTTTATAAAGGTCGAATCAAAACCAAACTTTCTCATGAATTCAAATAAAAATTCATGTCTAACTCTATCAAAGGCATTAGCGAGATCCAGTTTAATGATCATACCTTTGTCTTTCCTTCGGACACTTGAGTGAAGGGCCTCTTGAACAAGGATGATGTTATCGGCAATATACCTTCCTTTGACGAAGCCGCCTTGGTTTTCAGGAACAATGAGCGGGAGGATTGACTTGAGTCGATTGGCTATAACTTTGGTGAGAATTTTATAGCTTGTGTTGCAAAGGGAGATTGGCCTGAAGCGATTGAATGAGACTGCTCGTTTCTCCTCCGGGATGAGTTTCAGGAAGGACGAATTGGTGCTTCCCCCTAGCTTGTTTCTCTGCTGCGATTTTTTGATCATTTTGGTTAGATCCTTTTTTATTATATCCCAGCATTGCTGATAGAATCTGGCAGTGAACCCATCTGGCCTAGGGGCCTTGTCTGGGTTCATTTGATCCAGGGCCTCCTTTATCTCTTGCTGTGATACCTCCTTGGTCAACTTGCTATTGATATCCTCATTTATGAGGCCTGGGATAACGGTGAGAGGGTACATCCGCGAGTCTATTTCTGTCCCTTGTGGTTCTGTGTAGAGCGTCTCAAAGGCTTCAAAGGCTGCTTGTTTTATGCCCTCTGGATTTGCAATTGTTTTATTTTGGACTTGGACTTCTGTAATTGCTTTGTATTGTTTCCTTGCCTTCGCTTGCTTGTGGAAATAGCTTGTGTTTTTGTCTCCTTCTTTCAGCCATAGGCTTCTTGATTTTTGCCTTCAGTAGCTTTCCTCCTCTTTGCAGGCTTTGTGCCATTGTCTTTGAAGGCTGTCTTCCTGTTGCAAGGATTTTTGCGTGACCTCATGGTGTTCCATTTCCAGCTGGTGGCTCTTGAGCTGCATTTGGGCTGCTATGCGCATGGCTATTGGACTTGGCTGGCTCTTTGCCCATAGTTTTAGGGCTCTTTTTAGCCTTCTTAGTTTTTCCTCCCAAACATAAAAAGCCGATCCTTTAACATCGTTGGTCCATGTTTTGGAAACTAGAGTGAGAAAGTCTTTGTCTTGGATCCATGTCAGACTAAATCTGAAAGGGTTAGGTCCTCTGACTTGGTCTTTTTTAATTTCTAGACAAATAGGCTTGTGATCTGAAACACTGTAGGGCAGAATTTCTGCATTTGTTGTGAGTCCTAGTAGTAGAAGGGAGCTTTGAACTAGAAATCTGTCCAGTCTGGCTACTATGTGCCCAGGACCGATCCTCTTATTGGTCCACGTGTAAAGTCCTTTGGCCGGTTTGATGTCTAGGAGGTCCCAGGCTGAGGCTAGATCCTCTACCCATTCTCTAGCCGGATCTCTCACTATGGAACCCCCTCTTTTTTCCTCCTGAGCTAAAGTTACATTCAGATCCCCACCAAGAATGATATTGTTGAGATCATTTTGCTGAAGGTAGTCCTATAGGGACTCCCAACATTGTTTTTTTCCCCCCAGTTGTTGTGGTACATAGATATTAAAGATGCTTACCTGGTAACCCGAGTCTTTATGAAGGAGTTTGGTGTGAATCCAGTGCATGCATGTGTCAGAGCTGATCAGGTCTATTTTGGAGGCATTCCACAGAGTGCAGAGTCCTCCTGAGGCACCTCTGGCATTTTCAGCTACTCCTTGGCTTCCTTTCCAAACGTTCAACAAAGTTTTAAGTGAGTCTTGCTGGCTCATCTTGGTCTCCTAGAGAAGGAGGATATTTTCTTTCGAGGCTTTGATAATATCCTTAAGTGCTTCTTCCTTCCTTTTGCTACCCATTCCCCTACCGTTCCAGGAGGTTAGGATCATTATAAACCTTGGGGGGAGGGATGGCCTCCTTGGGAGGCTTTGGCTTTCTTTCTTGTATGTCGAACGCTGATCAGCTACTTGATGGTGGGTTGTGACCCTTTGAGGACGTCTTTGTAGGTTTCCTGGTCTCTTTCAGCTTTTTTGGTTTTCCTGCCTCTTCCTGTTTTCTTTGGAGTGACCCAAGCCTCGTTTTCATCTTCTGAGTCGCTGCCTATTGAGATCTCCCCTTCCTCTATGTTCTGACTGCCTTCCAACCTTTGGGGGGATTTGTTTTGCGCCCCTTCTTCTTCTACTGGCTGGTTCCCTTTGTATTCGGAGTTCTGGTTGCCTTTTTCTCCCTCTTGTACATCTTTACTTGGATCTAGTTCCTCTCCATCGACTTATTTTTCCAGAATACTGAAGTTGTTCTCAGTTTCCTTGGTTCCTAAAGTTTTGGCATGCGGTGGGGCTGTTTGTTCGTTTCTTAGTCCTTTAGCTTTGGATTTCCCCTTCCGGGCCTGTTGCCAGCCTTCCTCCCCTGCTTTCTCTGTAGGATGGTTCTTTGGACAGTTCCTTTGGAAGTGGTCGTATTCATGACAACCTCTGCACTTGAACGGGAGATGTTCGTAATCCAACTTTTGGAAGTGGTGCCAGTCCCCAACTTTTAGTTTTATTGCTTTAGGTAGACCTACCTCCATATCGACCTCCACACAGATCTGCGCGCAGGAGTACTGGTCTCTAGGCTCTGCTCGATCAATGTAGTGCTCCAATCCATTCCCAATTGCTTGAAGTGAGGTTGGGTTCCAGTAATGTATCGACAGGTTTGGGAGTCTTACCCAGAGAGGGACGTCCCTGGGAACTTCTAAAACAGGGTCAAAGCTTGGGGTCCATCGGTTTAAGTAGAGTCCTTGGGTGCCCATGAAGTACGGTCCATTTCTAAAGATCAAATCTCTATCCTCCTCAGAGATAAATTCGAAAATGAAGTATCCTCTCCCGAACGCATAACAC
Organism: Picea engelmannii; assembly: GCA_009831015.1. Classification (NCBI taxonomy): domain Eukaryota; kingdom Viridiplantae; phylum Streptophyta; class Pinopsida; order Pinales; family Pinaceae; genus Picea; species Picea engelmannii. The sequence goes on from ML806724.1 coordinate 63,407, forward strand.
ATAACACTATTTGTGATCAACGGTCTCCAGTTTCGCTGTATCCAGTTGTCTATGGATCTGGTTGAGGGCCATAGTCCCATGAATTGACCTACTAGTCCTCGTTCAGAAAGGGAAAGGGATACTTTCATTGGAAGTTCGGGCGGCAGGTCAATCTCTGGAATAACGTCTAGTTTTTTGACAAAGCTTGGGGGCGCTGAGGAGTTCGCCTTCTTGCTGCAAGCTGCAACCAGTTTTCAAAAGGAGGTGGAAGGAGAAGGAGGGGGTGGAGGCTCCCCTCCTTGAGCTTCCATGGAGGCGTTTGAGTGAACCCTAGGCTGCTATACCAGGGCGAGGGCTCAGGATCGCTAATAAAAAATACCTTTAAATTTGAAGGACATGGGGGTGGGCTTTGATCCACTTATGTGTGCACGGGTCAGAATACCATTTAATATGGTATCTCTGGGTGCAACCACACATTCGACCACTACCTCAAGGTGTCTCCATGGCTCCAGGTAAATCCCTCACGAGAATTGAACCTTGCCCAATAGTGAAAAACTCCTCTCTTTCCACCATTGGATCCAACCCCTTTGGGCCGAAGTGCCAAACCCAGTCACATGGAGGAGGAACCCATAAGGCAGAACCATTATGCTCAACCGGGGATTGTTTCTTACTACAAAGAACCAATTATTTTGTGTTATTAATACACATCGACGTTATTGTGTTATTGATAAGAATCATGGATTGTTTGTTACTGCAAAGCACCAGTGCTTTCAATATTTAATGCATCGGGGGGGTTTTCCAGGTGACGCACTAGTGCATATTATTTTATACAACATCGATGCCTTCTTATTACTGATGCACTGGTGTTTTCTATGCAGAAAACCCCGAAGCTTAATTATTTTTAACTCCCCTTGTGCATTTTAATGTTAAAGGCTCGATGCTTATAATACAAACACCCCGGTGCTTAAATATTTTACTACCTCGATGCTTGCATATTTTACTTCCCCGGTGCTTGACGTTAAGTGTACAACACTAGTGTTGTAGGTGTATGTACGCATCAATGCTTGTTCCTTATATAAACACACTGATTTGTAAACATCCACTAACACCTCTTGCTGCCCAATTTTTTTTAGTTATAATCAACTTTCGTTATAGTATCCGCAAAAATATACGCTATCAGAAAAAAATGTTGTAGAAGAGGTTTTTTTCCAATTTTTTCCAATTTCGTAACACTAGAAACCTTCGCTATAACCTCCGCTAAAAGATATTTTCCTTATAGTGTATGCTCAAGAAATCTGAAATTATAATCTAGAAGATGAATCCTTAACTTGAACAATAATAAACCAAATCATTCACATAAAGGGAGAGATAAACCTCCAAGAGGAAGATACAATCCTCCAATATCAAGAGAGGGTTGAAATCTCCATCCTTTCCCCTTCCTTCCACCCAAGAATATATGAGAGATAATCAAACTTTACATTAAATCATCACCATCAACCAACCATCACATAGAACCTGATAATGCTTCTTGAGACTTATTCAATTTATCCAATTCTTCAATTCTTGGAATACTCTGACACTGTAGATAATATTAATCAATGTATTCTCTAAAACTCCTCCAAGTTTCACTCCTTGAATCCTCCCCAAAAAGAAGTTACAGAGAGAATGGTAGACTTTATTCAATTCTGGTTTATTCAGGAGAGAGAACTTGTACAGAATGCCCCACGCTCAATATTTAACATCCGATTCTGAAACTCGCACAAAATAAACTAAAGTTCGTACTCTTTCAAATGAAATTTTTCTCACTTCATTTGGATTCTCCATGAATAAGTTATGACCGTTTTACCCAGAACACATGTTTATGACTAACTTCAGGACTGTTCAAAAACCCTATCTTCCACAGAGTGTATATCCATAATTATAGCGAATCAAGAGCTGAAACTTTTACCATAGGTACCTTGATATGGATTCTGAATACCATAGAAATTTCACCATTTGAATCATTCTAGAAAAAAAATTATAGCGAAAATGGTAAGATGACCTGTAAATAACATACCTTAGAACACATCACCAAAAGACTTCATCCTCCCTTGAAATCTGACCTTCTTTACTTATGATTTTCTCTGAAATTCGACTTGTGTTTAAAATGAATGTATAATGATATGTATTTATACCATTTATTTCACTTTATTTTAACATTAGGGCTGACCTGGCACTTTCTTATTTTGTAATTCTTTTCTTTAATTATCTTCAGGGCTGACTTGTACTTCCTTCTTCAAATCACTTTGTCATCTTCAAAAATTCATTTCTCCTCAACCATGAAGATCCACATGACGTGCCACATACCACCGGAAACAAAATGATGTATACTATCCATCCATGGGTGTTGTATCTTCATGTGCATTGTCCTTCATGTCCAAATACCTTCATCAATATTGCGGTCCAAAACTAATGACTAGGGTTGACATCAATGACAACAACCAATCTTCCAACAATCTCCCCCTTTGTCATTGATGGAAACACTCATGCTCCCCCTATCATCATGATGCCGATATCTCTCCCCCTTTGACATAAATGGAAAAGGTTAGGGATTCTCCCCTTGAATTTAATGTCAAAAGGTAACTCTCTTCTTTGGGGCTACTCCCCATGAACATGTGGCACTCAATAATACTTCATCCTTATTTTTGGTCTTTGGGACTTTTTCTTCCTTGGAATCCTTTTGTGCAGCTTCTGTCTTCTCTCTCTTCTTCATGTCTAGGATGTATATGTTGTTTGGTCTTCTTGTTGCAGTTGCAACCAATTTTCCTGGGTTATTTTCTCTGATTTTACATTTTCGGGAGTCAAACGTAAGAGTGTATCCTTGATCACACATTTTACTAACACTGAGTAGATTATTCTTCAAGTATTCAACCAATAGGACATTCTTTGATTTTACACTTTTTCTTCCAAGCTCTACTACACCTTCTCCAAGTATTTTGGCAGATGAGTCATCTCCAAATGCAACATTGTCATCCTTTCTCTTCAAGCTGATGAATTTGTCTTGATCCTCTGTCATGTGTGAAGAACATCCATTGTCTATGTACCATTCATCTTCTTCTTTACATTTTTTAGCGGTCAATGCTATTCGACAATCTTCATTGTTTGGAATCTCTTTCCTTCTCCATACTTTGGTTGGCATAGGGACATCTTCATTCATATATCTGCAATCTCGTGCTTTGTGATCAAGATAATTACATTTGTAGCATACAATATTTTTGTCCATCAATGGGGAAAATGAATTTTAAATTTTGTTGACAAATCCATGATTATTTCCATATCTTCTATTTACACCATTCATGTTTCTTATATATTTTTTCCTTTCATTGATTCTGCAATTAATTGCCTTATGTCCAAAATTTTTGCAAGTATAACAATGACCGAGAAAGAAATTTTGATACCTTGGAGTAAGTGACTGTCTTTGTGATGTAGTCCATCTGGGTTCATGATCTACTGTTCTGTAGTTTCCTTCATACTGATTGAAGCTTCTTTGATTCTTGAAGGTATGAGGTCTTCTTGGATATTCATCTATTTTGTAATCATTCCTTCTTTGTGGTATCCTGGTCCACTTCTCATCAACTGTCTGTGTAGCTCTTTATTCAACCTTCTTGTTAGTATTTGCATCTTCTTTGTATGAAGTTTCACCCATGCATCCAAGATGTGTTAAGTCTTTTGGCACTTGAGAGTTTCTTAAGCTCTTCCTCAATGAGTCAACTTCTTGTTTAAGTTTCTCACAATCTTCTTCTTTCTTCAACATTTTGACATTCCTTACTTCTCCTATTCTTCTTTCTTCTTCGAGTAGAGTTTTCAAGGAAATGTTTTCTTCTCTTAGTTTATCAAAGTGTTCTAATTGTTTCTTCAAGCTTACAACTGTCTTTTCACAACTACACAATTCACTTCTTAGTTTTCTATGTGTGTCTTTGAGCTTGCTATTTTCAATCTCAACATGCTTCAATTTTTTAAGATTCTCATCTTCTTGTTGAATAATTTCTGCTTCATGATTTTCTTCTTCAGTATCATATCTTTCAATCCTTGGATGAGGACATTCAAATTCAACATGTCCTACTGCTTCACAATTAAAGCAAAAGAAATGACCTCTATTTGCTTCTTTGAAATCTGAGATGTTGTAATTTGCTTCAACTTCTTCTTCTGCTTCTTCCCTTGCATAGAGGTATTGTAGCTTGTACCAAATCTCTTTTGATGATGCACATGATCCCACCTTGGATTTCACTGAATCTATCAATCCATCCAGGATGGTATCTATTGCCAATTTGTTGTTCCTTTTTTCTTCCTTCTGAGCTGCAGTCTTTGGTTTCTTCAAAGCATTGTATCCTGAAGCAACTGAGAACCAAACATCTGCCCCAAGAGATTTCAAGTAAATTTCCATTCTATTACTCCAGTATTCAAAATTTCTTCCATCAAATGGTGGAATCCCATTTTAAATTTTGTCTTCCATTTCTTCTTAGGATCTTCCCTCCAGTGGTTAAATTGTACTGAAGGTAACCCGCTCTGATACCAATTGTTGATACTGAGAGGGGGGTGAATCAGTATCAAGTACAATTTAAAACCTTTTTCAACTTATAATTAAACCATTCAATTATATCCAATGAGAAATGAACAATAGTATAAGAGTTACAACAATACACCACAATACACCAATACACCACAATACACCATGCACAATATATGAGAAATAATCAATAATTATTATTCAAGGGAAGTAATGACTTCCAAAGGTAGATACAACTTCCAAATGTAAAGGGAGGGATAAACCTCCAAGATGAAGATACAATCCTCCAATATAAAGAGAGGGTTGAACTCTCCATCCTTTCCCCTTCCTTCCACCCAAGAATATATGAGAGATAATAAAACTTTACATTAAATCATCACTATCAACCAACCATCACATAGAACCTAATAATGCTTCCTGAGACTTATTCAATTTATGCAATTATTCAATTATTGGAATACTTTGATACTGTAGATAATATTACTCAATGTATTCTCTAAAAATCCTCCAAGTTTCACTCCTTGAATACTCCCCAAAAAGAAGTTATAGAGAGAATGGTAGACTTTATTCAATTCTTGTTTATTCAGGAGAGCGAACTTGTACAGAATGCCCCACGCTCAATATTTAACATCAGATTCTGAAACTCACATACAAGAAACTAAAGTCCATACTATTTCCAATGAAATTGGTCTCACTTCATTTGGATTCTCTATGAAGAAGTTATGACTGTTTTACCTGGAACACATGTTTATGACTAGCTTCAGGACTGGTCAAAAACCCTATCTTCCACAGAGTGTATCTCCATAATTATAGTGAATCAAGAGCTGAAAATTTTACCACAGGTACCTTGATATGTATTCTCAATACCATATCAATTTAACTATCTTAATCGTTCTAGAAAAAATGTTATAGCGAAAATGATAAGATGGCCTGTAATTAACATACCTTAAAACACATCACCAAAAGACTTCATCCTCCCTTGAAATCCGACCTTTTTTACTTCTGATTTTCTCTAAAATCTGACTTGTGTTTAAAATGAATGTATTTATACCATTTATGTCACTTTCTTTTAACATTAGGGCCGACCTGACACTTTCTTATTTTGTAATTCTTTTCTTTAATTATCTTCAGGGTCGACTTGTACTTCCTTCTTCAATTCACTTTGTCATCTTTAAAAATTCATATCTCCTCAACCATGAGGATCCACGTGATGTGCCTCATACCACCGGAAAAAACATGATGTATACTATCCATCCATGGGTGTTGTATCTGCATGTGCATTTTCCTTCATGTTCAAATACCTTCATCAATCTTGCGGTCCAAAACCAATGACTAGGGTTGACATCGATGACAACAACCAATCTTCCAACATACATTACTTATATTTCTTTATATAGTAATATCTACCTCCTAGGAACATTGTAGAGAAGGAATAGTCTAGTAGGAATAATCTTCTAGTAAGCCTTCTTACATTCATTGACCTCCTAGGAAAATTCTAGAGAAGAAACATTCTAGTAGGTGGAACCTTCTAGTAAACATCCTTACATTCATTGTGTTCACACTATTACATAGGAATCATTTATTAAAAATTTCATCCATACATAGAAATATATATTATTATTCCCATCGGTGATGCAGGAGTATCGCCTTCAAAGTCAAAACACAAGCGTGGAGGCAAAGGAACGACATCTCAGCAATGACCGAGATTGAAATCAGAAATGAACTCAGAATTAAATCGAGTTGTTGAGATATTTTGTAAACAACATTTTAAAAATGTAACTTGTTTGTAAAGTCGTGAAGGACTGTAAGGGGTTGCAGATATTGAGTGTTCACTCTTATCTGGAAATAACTGTTAGTTATTGTAATAGGATAGAGTAGGCAACCGCTAAGAGTTTGATAGGATAGTTTGCAGACAGGACGAGAGAGATCGTGAAGCAAATCCTTAGATAGTTTTTCATTGTTGCATTGTAATAGAACAAACAGAATAGAAAGAATGATATAGAGATCTGAGAGATCAGTAGAACAGAGTAGAGTAGAAGAAACATTATGTAATTTGTTTTCATGAAGGAATAGAACATACAAAATTGTCCCAAATCCTTGGACTGTGTTCATTTGATGTATGGATGAATGAATGTTATATTTTGTGTGTGTGATTTATTCCATTTCCGTTCATGTGTGATTGTTCAAGAAGTGTTAGTATGAATTTGTGACGAATCTGGATGAGTTTCAATTGTTTCTCTTCTGACACTCGTATGCAAAGTGTGCATCTCGAACGCAAGGAGTGCGTCGACTGAGTCTCGAAGTGACTTGGAGAAGTTTAGAGAGAACAAAGGAAACTTAGACCAGGTGCAAGGTGTGCACAGTGTCGTGAAATGACCAAGGGTCGAAGAACTAGAACCAGAGTAATGCCAGGTGGGCGAGAATAATTTCTTTTCAACAAATCCTTCGATCTAAGTTATCGAAATCCTGAGAATGCAATGTGAGCATGGGGAATCAAAATCCTTTTGAGGACGACGCTCAGAAGGGATAGCACTTTCCATAAAGTGTCAGTGAGAGTCGATAGTCGGACTTGTAAGGAGGAGTAAAGGTTCAAAACCTTTGAATACGGAGAAATCTTCCAAGTAGGAAGAACTCAGAAGCTCAAGAGGAGGAGCGTCAGTGGTCATTGGATCACTGTGCAAAAAATCAACAATCGTTTGATCAGAGTGAAGTGCACGAGCCTTAGCACTTCGCACACAAAAGAGAGAGAAAACTCACAAGAGTTGAGAAATGAGATTTCTGGAGCCCAAAGAGTCGGAGATCCGAAATAGAGTCTCAACTGCCTGATCAACAGGAACATATCTGAATCATCAGATTGTTCGAGGAAAAATTCAAGCGTCAGATTGCCAGAGTGGATCTGAGCCTTCAAATATCACGAGTTCATAAGGATGCGAGTTTGAAAAGTGAGACTCCCAAAGCACAAAGGGTCGGAGATTCGAAGCAAATCTGGACTGTTAGATCCAGAATGATATGTGTCGACGAGTCATGAGATCCAGAGGAAGGAAAAAGGTGAAAGGTTGAAATACTCGAAGCCCGAATAGCAGAAGAGCCGTGAGTCGTCGATTTGAAATGGGACACTTGTCAACAAATCATGAGCTCTAGGAAATTTGAAGTGGGTTTTCAGTTTGAGAACTGAGATTGCCGAAGTGCGAAGACCCGAAGACCCGAAGTAAAATCTGGGTTGTGAGATCTAAGGGAAACATGGCGTGAATCCGTGAAATCCTTCATAGCCGTTGGATTCAGAGGAGACATGGCACACATATGTGAGCTTCGAGTAAAGACCCGAAGAAATCCTCGATCGTTAGATCAGGAGGAAGCGCGTCAGTGGATCACAGACTGTGGGTAAAAACCATTGGGAAAAAGAAGTTTGAGATTTGAGATCTCAGAAGTCCGAAGACCCGAAGGAGATCTCGACCATTGATCGAGAAGAGGGTTGTAGGACCGTTGATTTGAGTTGAAATATCAAACATCTGAAGTGGGAGAAGAACCGTTGATCGAATAGGATAGGTGTCAGCAGATTGTGAGCTCCGAAAGATTTGAGCACAAAAGAAAGTTGGGTTTGAGATTTCAAAACCCCGAAGTCCGTATTTGTGAAGGGGATTGCAACCGTTGATTGAAGGAGGGGAAAATTTAGTCTATAGATTCGAAAGGCACAGATCTGAACCATCGATTTAGACGTTATCATCAAGATCATGAGATTGACGATCCTGTAGCATTGCGGGGATAGGATTTGCGAGGAGTTTAAAATATCGAGGGCGGGCTGTAATCCAAACCATGGTTTCGTCAAGAGGACACGTGGAGGCTTGAGGAGGATTGTGGGCCCAAAAGTAGTTTGACTTCAAACCGCTTGTAGCCACGCCTGCAATCGTGTGATCATCGCCGAAGTCACATCAAGAGGGGGCTTATCAGAAAAAGGGAGCTAACACCCAATACTCTGATCTTTCGCAGGAGAGCGAAAGGGAGGGTTGCAGGTGCCATTAAAACCTGCAACAAGAAGCCGGAAGGGCCTGTGTTTAGTCACAGAAGGAAACCAATAAGGTTTTAGAGAGTCCCTCAACTCTAGAATCAGAGATCCAAGACTGGGAGGTCGCACAGCCCTACGGGAGAGTTGGGGGGCTGCATCAGGTGGTATGAGAGCCAATATAGAGTTTGTTTGTAGACAACAAGAAAAGGAGAAATGAGGTAAATTGATATCATTTTTGGTATCAATAATTTGATTTCTGTTTGTAGGTGACTCAGTTAAAGCATGCCACCCAGAAGGCGTAGAGAGAATGCAGAAATGGAAGAAGAAATGAAGAGAATCCGAATGAGACTAGATGCCATGGAAACAACACAGAGGAGAGCACCAGACACTGGAGATATCAGTGAAGCTAAGAGTGAAGAAGAAGAGGTTGAAGAAAATGTAGTAGAGGATGCTGCATAAGATCGGTTAATAAAATTTGTTTCAAAAATAGGAGCTAGAGCGAGAATAAAGGTACCAATGTATGAAGGGAATTTAGAAGTTGAAGAATTGTTAGATTGGGTACATGCTATGGACAAATAATTCGATTACGAAGATGTCGAAGAAGACAAGATGGTGAAGCATGCAGTGACAAGACTGAAAGGTCATGAAGCGCTATGTTGGGATGAACTGCAAGCTGAATGCAGGAGCAATGGTAAGCAGGAAATTAAAAACTGGGATAGGATGGTAGCCAAGTTGAAGGAAAAATTTATCCCAAAGGACTATCAAATCAATGTGTTTAGAAGATTGCAAAACCTGAGACAAAAAATCTTATCAGTGGAGGAGTACACTGAGGAATTTTATAGACTGAACATCAGGGCTGGATAGAAAGAAAATGAGGATGAAAAGATAGCCAGATATATCAATGGGCTGAGATATGAAATCCAAGAGGAGATCAACATGATGTCGATTAGTACAGTCGAGGATGCTTATCAAGCAGCCTTGAAATCTGAAGAAAAGTTGGCCAAGAAACAAATCCAACGAATCAGAGGTAAGGGAACTACCATAGAGAAGTTCGAGAAGCAGAAGCATGAAGCTGGCAAACAAAATAGTCACCATGAGAAAGGTGGAAGTTCTAAGGAAGGACAAAATGGTGGAAGAATATCTTTCCAGAGGAAGAGGAAGAGGAAGAGCCAGAGGAGGTGTAGTTAGATGCTATACCTATGGAAATCAAGGGCACAAGTCTTGGAAATGTCCCGAGAGACAGAATGCAGGAGGAGGTGAAGCACACATTTCTGAAGAACAAAAGCATGTGGAAGCAAAAGTGACAAAAGGATGGAAGAACCTGATGATGAGAAAGATTCTTCTTAAACCAGAGAAGGAACCAGAGGAACCAGTTCAAGGAACAAAACTGCTTGCAAGTCGAAAGATAGAGTTTGCAAGGTGATCATAGATAGTGGGAGCACTAACAATTTAGTATCCACATAGATGGTGGAGAAGCTATATTTGAAGAAAACTGCACATCCAAACCCATACAAAGTATCATGGTTGCAAAAAGGACATCAAGTAATGGTAAGTCAACAATTCCAAGTTGAATTTAAAATAGTAAGTTATAGGGATGAAATATTATTTGATGTAATTCCTATGGATGTCTGTCATATTTTATTAGGGAGACCATGACAGTTTGACATAAATGTTATTCATGATGGAAGAAAGAATACTTATACCCTAGAGAAGAATGGTAGGACACATATGTTGTTACCCATATAAGACAAAGAGCAAAAGAGGGAAGCTAGTTCAAGTATACTTCTCATGATTGGGAACAAACTCTTGAATGAAGTCAAGAAGGAGAAAGAAATGCAGTTTGTTGTAGTGAGGAAGCCTAGAGTTATCCTTACAGGTACTTCTGTGGAATATTTACCTATAGAAATCCAAGAACTGTTAGAAAACTTTCCTGACATAGCAGTGGATGAGTTACCTCACTCATTGTCACCCATTAGGAGTATAAGCCATCATATTGACCTTATTCCAAGAGCTAGTTTACCAAACAAAGAAGCTTATAGGTTGACACCTAGAGAGAATGAGGAAGTCAAAAATCAAGTCCAAGAGTTGTTGGATAAAGGTTTAGTCAGGGAAAGCCTAAGACCATGCGCAATACTAACTGTGTTAAGTCCAAAGAAGGATGGAGGATGGAGAATGTGTATAGATTCGTGATCCATCAAAAAGATAACCATTAGGTACAGATTTCCAAGCCATCAACAAGATAAACATTAGGTACAGATTTCCTTTACCGAGGATGGGTGATTTGATGGATCATTTGAGTGGAGCAAGCTATTTTTCCAAGATAGACTTGAAGAGTGGATATCATCAAATAAGAATGAGAGAGAGAGATGAATGGAAAACAACATTCAAGACAAATGAAGGATTGTTTGAATGGCTGGTAATGCCATTTGGGTCAACAAATGCACCAAGCACATTTATGAGATTGATGAATGAAGTGTTGAAAGACTTCATAGGGAATTTTTTCATATTATATATGGATGACATACTAATCTTTAGTAAGACAAAGGGAGAAAACTTAAGACATTTGACATCAGCGATGGAAAAGTTGTAGCAAGAGAAGTTGCTGATAAATCTAAAGAAAATTTCTTTTATGAAGAAGGAACTCATATATTTGGGTTTCATGATCTCTTCAAATGAATTGAAGATGGATCTGGAAAAGGTGAGAGAAATTAGAGAATGGCCATCACCAAGCAACATATTTGAGGTAAGAAGTTTTCATGGGTTAGCAAGATTTTATAGAAAGTTTATCATAAATTTCAGTGGTATATGTGCACCCATGCTGGACACTGTGAAGAAGAAACACAAGTCCTTTAGTTGGGCAGAGGAAGTTGAAAAGTGTTTCAAAGTGTTGAAAGAGAAAATCACAGAACAACCAATTATGGTCTTACCATATTTTGGAAAAACATTTCAAGTGAGATGTGATGCAAGTGGATTAGCTATTGGAGCAGTCTTGAGTCAGGATAATAGGCCAGTTGCTTATTTCAATGAGAAACTGAATGACGCAAAGAAGAATTATTCCACATATGACAAAGAATTGTATGTAGTGATTCAAGCTTTGAAGAAGTGGAGACACTATCTAATTCCCAAAGAATTTGTCTTGTATAGTGATAACCAAGATTTGCAGTTTATTACTAGGCAAGAAAAGTTGAATAAAAAACATGCAAAATGGGTAGAATTTATGCAAAATTTTTCTTTTGTTATTAATCACATTGTTGGAACTGTTGACAAAGTCACAGACGCTTTGAGCAGGAGGAGTTTGATTGTATAGGAATTCCAAGTGGAGACCTTAGGGTTTCAACACCTCAAAGAGATGTATAAAGAAGATGCAGATTTTAAGGAAGCTTATGAGGCATGCAAGAATCCTTTGTTGGGAGACAGAAGCCCATGGACTAAATATTTGATCCAGGATGGATTACTGTTCAAGGGTAGCCAATTGTGCATACCAAAATGTTCAATGAGAGATAATTTGTTGAAGGATAATCACAACGAAGTTTTAGCTGGACATTTTGGTCACAATAAGACATCTGCACAATTGAGTAATTCGTATTATTGGCCGAGCATGAGAGTATAGGTGAAAATTTTTGTGAAAAAATGCATAATTTGTCAATATGCAAAAGGAAGACAACAAAACACTAGTTTGTATAATCCATTACCAATTCCAGAAAGTTTGTGGGATGCAATCAACATGGATTTTGTTTTGGGATTGCCTAGAACTCAAAAAGGGAGCGATTCCATATTTGTTGTGGTGGACAGATTTTCAAAAATGGCACATTTCATACCATGCCAGAAGACAAACGATGCTACACACATAGCTATTTTTTTTTCCAGAGAAGTGGTGAGACTACATGGATTTCCGAGGAGCATAGTCTCAGTCAGGGACACCAAATTTGTAGGACACTTTTGGCGGAATCTATGGAAAAGGATGGGGATGAACTTGTCCTTTAGTTCAACATATCACCCTTAGACAGATGGACATACTGAAGTAGTAAACAAGAGTCTGGGAAACTTGTTGAGAATCTTAGTCACTGAGCAAGGTCGTCAATGGGATCAGATTATGGCACAAGAAAAATTTGCATTCAACAATTTAGTGAATAGGAACACATGGAAAAGTTCGTTTGAAATTGTGTATGGTATACAACCAAGAGGGTTTAAAGAGTTGAGAGATCTGAATCAAGATGGGTTCATAAGTGCTGGAGCAGAGGATTTTACAGCAGAAATGCAGAAACTCCATTATAGAGTCAGAGAACAGCTACAAAACAACATCCAAAAATACAAGAGTAGAGTTGATCAAAAGAGGAGAGAAGTTCAATTCGAAGTTGGAGATGAAGTTTTAGCTCATTTGAGAAAACAAAGGTTTCCAAGGGGAACATATAACAAGTTGAAGATGAAGAAGATAGGACCATGCAGGATTCTCAAAAAATTCGCAGCCAATGCTTATGAAATTGAGTTGCCAGACAATGTTGGGATATCGTTGATATTCAATGTTGCAGACATGTATCCTTATAGGAGAGATGAGGCAAGAGAATCAGATGATTAGAGAGAATTTCAGTGGGAAGAACAATTACCCAAAGAAGAAAAACCTCATATGGAGAAAATCATAGAACAAAGAGATATAAAGAAGACCAAGAGAAAGACATATCATGAATACTTAGTGAAGTGGAAAGATCATCCAATGGAAGATGTAAGTTGGGTTATAGAACTTGATATTTTGAAGCATGAAAATACAATGTAGGAGATCATGGACAGGAGTCCATGAAAATTTTAACCAGAGGAGTATAATGCAAGAGCATCACCTTCAAAGTCAAAATGCAAGCATGGAGGCAAAGGAACAACATCTCAATAATGACAGAGTTTCAAATCAGAAATTAACTCAGAATTAAATCGGGATGTTGAGATATTTTGTAAAAAACATTTTAAAAATGTAACTTGTTTGTAAAGTTGTGAAGGACTGTAAGGGGTTGCAGATATTGAGTGTTGACTCTTATCTGGCAATAATTGTTAGTTATTGTAATAGGACATAGTAGGTAACCGCTAAGAGTTTGATAGGATAGGTTGCAGACAGGATGGGAGAGATCGTGGAGCCATTCCTTAGATATTTTTTTATTTTTGCATTGTAATTGAACATATATAATAGAAAAAATGATATAGATATCTGAGAGATCAATAGAACAGAGTAGAGTAGAAGAAACATTATGTAATTCATTTTCATGAAGGAATAGAATAGAAAGAATTGTCCCAAATCCTTGGATTGTGTTCATTTGATGTATGGATGAATGAATGTTATATTCTTTGTGTGTGATTTATTCCATTTTCGTTCATGTGTGATTGTTTGAGAAGTGTTAGTATGAAGTTGTGACGAATCTGGATGAGTTTCAATTGTTTCTCTTCTAACACTCATACGCAAGGTGTGCATCTCAAACGCAAGGAGTGCGTCAACTAAGTCTCAGAGTGACTCAGAGAAGTTCAGAGAGAACAAAGGAAACTTGGATCAGGTGCAAGGTGTGCACAACGTTGTGAAATGACCGAGCGTCGAAGAACCCAAACTAGAGTAACGCCAGGTGGGTGAGAATAATTTCTATTCAAGAAAACCTTCGATCTGAGTTATCAAAATCCAGAGAACGCAAGGTGTGCGTGGGGAGTCAAAATCCTGTTAAGGACGAAGCTCAGAAGGGATAGCACTTTCCATAAAGTGTCAGCGAGAGATGATAGTCGTACTCGTAAGGAGGATTAAAGGTTCGAAACCTTTGAAGACAGAGAAATATTCCAAGTCGGAAGAACTCAGAAGCTCAGGAGGAGGAGAGACAGTGGTCGTTGGATCACTATACAAAAGATCAACAACCATTTGATCAGAGTGAAGTGCACGAGCCTTAGCGCTTCACACATAGAGGAGAGAGAAAACTCACAAGAGTTGAGAACTGATATTTCCAGAGCCTGAAGAGTCGAAGATTCGAAATAGAGTCTCAGTCGCCTGATTAGCAGGAACAGATTTGAACCATCAGATTGTTCGGGGAAAAATTCAAGCGTCGGATCGCCAGAGTCGATCTGAGCCGTCAGATTTTGTGAGTTCATAAGGAGGCAAGTTTGAAACTTGATACTCTAGAAGCACGAAGGGCCAGAGAGCTGAAGCAAATCTGGACCGTTAGATCCAGAAGGGTACGTGTCGACGGGTCATGAGATCCCGAGGAAGGTAAAAGGTGAAAGGTTGAAATACCCAAAGCCCGAATAGCCGAAGAGCCATGAGTCATCGATCTGCAAGGGGACACTTGTCAACAAATCGTGAGCTCCAAGAAAGTCTAAGTGGGTTTTCAGTTTGAGAACCGAGATTGCCGAAGTGCGAAGACCCGAAGACCCAAATATCTAAGGGAGACGTGGCGTGAATCCGTGGTCCTGAAGTGGTTCATAGCCGTTGGATTCGAAGGAGACGTGGCACACATCCGTGAGCTCTTGGTAAGTACCTGAATAAATCCTCAATGGTTAGATCAGGAGGACATGCGTCAGTGGATCAGAGACTCTGGGTAAAAACCATTAGGAAAAAGAAGTTTGAGATTTGAGATCTTAGAAGTCCGGAGACCCAAAGGAGATCTCGACTGTCGATCGATAAGAGGGTCACATGACTGTTGATCTGAGTTGAAAGGTCAAACATCTGTAGTGGGAGAACAACCATTGATCGAGCAGGACATGTGTCAGTAGATCGCGAGTTCTGGAATATTTGAGCATGGAAGAAAGTTGGGTTTGAGATTTCAAAACCCCAAAGTTTGGAGTTGCGAAGGAGATCACAGTCGTTGATTGAAGGAGGGGAAGATCTAGTCCATAGATTCGAAAGGCGCATATCTGAACCGTCGATTCAGACATTGTCGTCAAGATAGTGAGATCGAAGATCCCGTAGCATTGTGGGGATAAGAGTTGCGTGGATTTTAAAATATTGAGGGTGGGACGCAATCCAAACCATGGTTTCTTTAGGAGGACACGTGGAGGCTTGAGGAGGACTGCGGGCCCAAAATTAGTTTGACTTCAAACTGCTTGTAGTCGCGCCCGCAATTGTGTGGTCATCATCAAGGTCACATCAAGAGGGGGCTTATCAGAAAAAGAAGATAATGCTTGACACTTTGAGCTTTTGCAGGAGAGTGAAAGGGAGGGTTGTGGGTGCCATTAAAACTTGCAACAAGAAGCCGAAAGGGCATGTTTTTAGTCACAGAAGGAAACCATTAAGGTTTTAGAGAGTCCCTCGAATCTAGAATCAAAGATCCAAGACTGGGAGGTCGCGCATCCCTACGGGAGAGTAGGGGGGTTGTATCAATTGGGTACCTCTCTAGGTACCCCATATTACCTGCCAAGGTATACTACATCTTGGACCACATGAGCCCCCTCCTTGGATGATGATTACACATGGTTGATGACATTTGGATCCTTTGGAGAATGATGATGGGATATTACCCCACCTTGTAAGGAGGCCATCTCCATCACTTGAGGGAGGTTGTTTGACACCTCTAGGAGGATGTTGGAGGATTTGATCACCTTGTTTCAGTCATGAGACCCATTAGGACATGTGGACATCACCTTGAGGTCATTGGTAATGGGAAGTTACACCTAGAGTACCATTAATTAATGGGATCTTTCACCTTTTGAGGAGGACATTGGGCCTTTTCTTGAGGACATTATACTTGGAGGGATGATGTGGCACCTCTCCATGCATGATGGCAGCCTTTGGATATGGGAATTACCCTTGGAGCATGGAAGTTTTACCTTTATGATAATTGAACACTTTTGATAAGACATTAGGGTTTCATTGAGGATGACATGGCACCATTGATGATGCCACACCCTTTGGAGAGTTTGAGGCACCCTTGGAGATGAAACATTGTACCCTTCCATCATAATGTTTCTCTTTTTCACCTTTGTGGAGTGAACCGTCCCCTTTTGAGTCCACACATGTGAGCATTAGAGCACTCTTTTATCAGACGATTTGATGTATGAGCTATGTTACTTCATCTTGGAGGCATATTTTGGGGTCTTAGAGACCTATCCACTCTTGTATCATGGATTATTTATATATTTTTTCCTTATCTCTAGGGTTTATGAGAGATAAAGGAATTATTTTATGTTTTTAGGGCTTGTATTATGTGAGAAGGGAGCTAGATCTCTTATATAAATAAGAGAATCACTTCTCACTTTCAAATGATTCTAATTGTGGAGATTTACTACTACTTGTCTCTTTCATGAAGAATTCTATGGATGATTAACTAGGGATACTTCTTTGGGAGGTAATGCTTGTGAAACTTTTACTACTTGGATGACATGGAAACTAGGGCTTTGATGGATGGTGTTTTAAGTATGTCTACTCTTTTCATCTTATGATATTTTTTAAATTATTCGTTTTAGATTGATGTTGTCCTCAAGTGGTGATTCTTCATCCTCTTTGATCATTTTTAGAAAAACCCTATTTGTCAAAATATTTGGAAGGTGTACTAGTGGAGGAACCTTCCCTTGTATCATTCCCCAAATATTTTAGGAGGATTTCCTAGGGTTAATAGTGGACAACCTCTAAGACTCACCCTAAAATTATCCACCTCAATATCTCAAAGGAGGAATTCATTTTGACCCGATATTCCCAAAGGATTAGGCACGAATATTTTTCTCCAGAATAGTTAGTGAAATTTGTTAAAATTTACTACGTAGGATTAGGGTCAGGGTTTATTTGCTTCAATTTTCCATTTTCAGCCATAGAAACCTAGATGTCTAGGGTGTTTAAGAATACTATTTACCTAAAATTTATTGTTGAAACCCTAATTTGATTTTCTGAAGTATTCTTACAACCATATAAGGAAAAACTTCTAGGTTTTTAACACTGATTTTTACTACTGTTTTTTCTAATTTAGTTGGTAAATAAAGCCCTAATTTCACCTAGCATTTAGCCATATATTTTACTGGATAATTTTTTTTCCAAGGAAATGTACTCACAGAAAACCTTTCAAATACTGCCCCATGATCCATGGATGGTAAACGGGGTAAACTGCCAACCCTGATTAAGGGACCTCACCCCAAGGGAATCAAGAGAGTCGAAACCATGACCAACAAAAAGCATGATAAACTCACATTTGTCTCTAGAAAAATTGAGCTAACCCTTGAGGATTTTTTACGGGATCATTTTATGATCAAATAACTATCTTTTTGTTACTGAAAATTGACTATATTACCACTATCATAAAATTATTGCTGCTGAAAATTCACTATTTTTATTGTTGTTATACTTTTACTATTGCTGAAAATTACATTTAATACTACTGAAAATTGTTAATTTAATTGTTGAAATAATCTCTATACTATTAGAGATTTTTTTTTTTGTAAGCTGGTCTACTTATAAATTAATATTTGTACAAAAAGTTACAATCCTGGTAATTTGTAATCCATCAAAAAAACATTGAATTTCAGACTAATTGTCATGTTCTTCACATAGTGTAGTATATTAGACTTATAGCACCGTAGTATACATTGTGATTATCCTAGTGACATACCAACTTTCCTTCATACACATGTTTTTGTAGATCATAAATTTTTTTCATACAATCATTTGAAAATCTAAGAGACAAAATCAACTAATCATACTATAGTATCTTCTAAGAAGAATAACAATCATAACAAACAAAACATTTAACATAGCTAGGGTGAATTAGGTTCAAACAGGCCTGAATCTGTAGGATGTAATGGCCCTTTTCCTTTGCTCGATAACATTTTCATTACATTTTCCTCGATGATGATTGGATTGGAACTAGTGTTAGCTGAGTCTGAGAAGTCTTATACTTCCACTATTCCTTCTCCATATTTTTTATCCCATGCAATGACCTTGAAACTTATCCCAAACACCAATCGACAGAACATAGTGAATTTGTCCTCTAGCCTTAGCAACCTATCCCAAAACTCTAGTTGTTGAAACTCCTACTATTCTAGTGTAGTGGAAACCAACATCTTTTCCATCTAGTAAAATATGTTTTCCCTAAAGACCTTTGTATCCCATAAGCGAGAGAAACCCATGTCCACTAACTAGCTCTTAGGTTCATCTTCAATGCACTATTTGGAGGTTTGGTTGCTTTTCTTCTTCACTGTTCCCATCAAATACTTGACTTCTTGTTGGATGTTATCAAGTGTCTCCTCATGGTATATTTTCTAAGCTATTGTTGATCTTAAAGATTGTTTTATGATCTTTGAGTAAACCTCAGGAGGATAAAATCCCCTTGCATTTTAAAAGAAGTGGCACTCCTCTATTTTTAAATAGCATGCAAGAACATAAACAATGCCTGAGAAGTACCAGACTTATTTTGTAATAAATATTCACATGCAAAGAATACTTGAGAAAGGACCATGTATCTTATAAAAGTAAATATTTACAATATATCACAGGATCATAAACCAAAAGAGTGTGAAGTAAAACAAGACAACCTTTCCATCACAATATTCATCAAGATAGAACACAATATTCAAGGAAGGGAAAAAAGAAAGTATGGACCACTATTCATGTTTGATTCTGTTTAGACCAAAACAACAACCTCATGAGGATATGAACCCCCCTGCATTTTTATAGAGGTGGTACTCCTCTTTAAGTTTTTTCTAGAAGATTTTGTTTGAATTTTTTGGGACAATATATATATATATATATATATATAGAAAAATCCAAATTATTATCACTCAATTAAGATAAAAATCATAAATACACACCAATAGTTCCTGAGAAAAAAGAACATGAAACTTCACTCATAAAATGTAAAATTGGCAGAAATGATATATACAAATTATATATTATAATAAATGGAAAACTTTTCTCACATTCATCACATTCATAAAATATTTCTGATCACATTTATAGGAAGAAAACAAATGCCTATATATTAGAGAGCCTTAAAGAGTTCTCCATTAGAATCAAAATAAGATTTTGATGAGTCAATTTCAAATATCTTATCCTCAAATACTTAGAGTTCAAAGATGTTGGAGATATTACACACACCTAGGATATTTTTTCCTTATTTTCCTATGTTTATTAGCCATTATTGAGGGTCTCTTATTTTTTAGGAACCTCTCCTACATTCTAGGAGAATATTCTCTTCATTTTAGAGCCAATTACACTTAGTTAGACCAGTGGAAGTCACTCATGCATGGAAACCTCAGTTTTATCACCAATAGTTGCACGTTCTTCTCTCACTTCCACATGTGTGACTCAAATAACTGAAGATTGTGTGACTAGTTAAATAGGACTAGGTGGTAGTTAACTCTGGTAACTACCTGTGGATTTCCAGATATATCTAGATGACCACTATGGCACATTGGTTTCTCTTCCAGTGCACATTAATTGATCTATACAGATTATATCATGTGTAAATTATCATTCATTTATTTGGTTAATACATTTTCTCATTCTTTTCTCTCCAATTTTTCTCTCGTCTTCTATATTTTGCAAGATGTGTTCATTCTTGTGCCAGCTAGATATCTTGTGTAGATACTCACCACATTCTGCATGGTATCAGAGCCCATAGGTTGCTAGGAATAAGTCACACCAACATTATTATTTGTAGGTATTGAAGATTGAAGAATGCATGAAGAATGGAATCTTCGTCATTTATCATGATAACATTATAGAACTACTTTGAATGGAACAAAAAGATGGATATTTTTCTCCAAGGTAGAGGATTGCACAAGTTAACCATGTCTATGAAAAAAAAACCCACATCAACCATTGAAAAATCTAAATACCTCAATAGAATGGATGAGGCTTACAGAGCCCTCTGCATGCACATATCCTCTGAGTTGTTGTTTTCATGTATCTTTCTGAAAAACGCCAAACGAGATATGGAGCACCATGGAAGGACTCTTTGGAAAACAAGATGAGATGAGAGACCACATGCTCGAGGTGGAATTACTCGCATTAGATCCAAGAAGCTTTGAAAACATCCATGATTTCTTCAAAAGGTATAAGGATTTGTTGTTGCAACTCAAGGCTTATGGGGTTGATAAATCAAAGGAGAAAAAGTGAATGGTTCTCACCATTTTGTCAAAACTTGGTCCAGATTATTTAGTTTTTGTTTCTACTTTCCACACTCATAGGTTGACTGCTAGAGCATCTTGGACTATGCCCTCTTTGGAGACCTTCATCGAGGCCCTGATTTAGGAGCAAGACAAACTCATCAATATGGGTGTAATAAAAAACTCCAAAGTGCATGCACTTGGTGCACATAATGACAACAATTCTCAACATTAGAAATCCAAAAAGAAAGGAAAAGAAAATGTGCATGAAGAAAAAAAGAAGGAAGGGTACTCCAATCCCTTCAATGATTCCTTAGGATCCAAAAGTAGAAAAGGGAAGAAAGGACATAAGTGTACCTACTGCAATCGAATATTCCATCCAAAATCTGCATGCATGAAGAAGCAAATATACCTTATGACTCAGATTCTTCAAAATAACAACCTTGGAGATCAAATTCCGGAGGGTACCAAGAAGAAGCCAAAAGATCATGCTCCCAAAGGTAATCATCATGAATTATTTTTTGTTCACTCTTCACTTGATGCATGGATCTTAGATTCATGCACATCCCACCATATGGATGCCACACATGATATCTTAAGATACAATTTTCATCTTGGCAATTGTTTTCTAGCTTTTCGGGTCCTAAATTTCCAGGACTGTTTTGAGGCCCTGAACAAAGTTTTTTGGGCTCGCCATAGTCACACTATAGACAAAGTTAGAGTGTGATGGAAAAATGTGTAGTCCTCATATATATATTTCCAATGGGATATCATGTTCCTAAAATGGAGATAGTAAACAAAAGTTACAACCCTAGGAAGTTGATATACCAACTTACCCCATCGGGGCCCACATGAATTTTGGTGCTTCATCTCCTAGGGTTAGGTTTTTTGATGTCTATAGTTTTCTGATTAATTCTTGATGCTAAAAAGGCATGGAGGCCTCATTGTAATGTGCTTAGGTGAATGTGCATAGCTGTCACATCTCTTCTCAAATATTACCTACCACCATTCAAGCAAGATTGTTTCATTCTTCATTTACAGTTTCAACATATTTGCTTATTGAATAGAAGTTAAGTTTCATTGTATATTTGTTATTGTTCTCTCTATATATGTGTGAATGTTATAGATCTATGTTTCATTTTGTTCCTCTCATAAATCCGGATCAGTGGTATCAGAGCGGTCTACTCTTCATTTGTTTCTTTGTGCATGTTCCCAATGAGGTCAGTGTATAAGTAGTTGGGACTTGAACCAGTTGATACTTTGCAAGATCAGCCTCATCGAACCTGATGACCGATCATGGGAGAAGAAAAGAGAGACGATGGGGTAGGATATTCCTTTAAATTTTTGTTTTAGGAAGCCCTTGCACAAGAGAGGAATGAGATGATGGATAATTTTGCGCAAATCCTTCGATGACTACCAACAGGTAACACATCTTCCTCGAGTGCAGGTGCCACCCCCTTCAAGGTATATATCAATTTTTATATTCCTATATTTGAAGGTCAAATAGATGCGGATGTTGTAGACAAATGGTTAAACCTTCTAAAAGGGTATTTTTCCGTCCATAACTTTTTCGATAGAGAAAATATTACATTTGTGCTCCTTAAGGTCGTTCCCCGTGTCAACAATTGGTGGGAGACTTTTTGTGAGAAAAAGGAAACAAAGGAATCTACATTATTTGTAGTTACACCCACTTGGGGTTCTTTTAGGGATTCTATTAAGGAAAAATACTACCTTGTTGGAAGTTAGGACTACTTATATACAATATGGACCACACTGCGGCAGGAAAGGGATGAAACAATACTAGAGTTCACCAATGTCTTCCATACCGTGTGCACTAAGCTGGGTATCAAAGACTCTGAGAGACATATGGTTCTCAAGTACCACGACAATATTCATAGATGCATACAAAAAGGAATGGAGTTTCTAAACATCTTTTCCTTGGGTGTGACCTATCGATATGTTGTCAAAATTGAACAAAAGCTTAAACAAAAGATGCGACAGTTTGGGTCTGTGAACCCCTCACAACAGAAGTAGGGAAAATGTGGCCCCAACCCACAAAAAAAAGGGCAGAGAAAGGATGTAAAACCTCATAACAACTAATCTAATCCAAAAACAAAGAAGAACAATGGGAAGACAAAGAAAGACATGGGGAAGTGGTGCAAGTTCCATAAGATCCCCTAGAATAACATCAATGAATGCCACTCAAATCAGTCATTGGTGGCCTAGGTGAAAGACTTTGAATCATATGTGGGTTCTGAATTTGATTCAGAACCAAAAAAAAGGGAGACAAGTAATTGACGCAGAACCCAGTGCCACCGTTTCTACCACCAAGGTCCAACCCAGTGAACCTGATGAACCAGAGGAAGGTGAGTGTCTCTTTCATTCACAAATGTAGGTGAATAGTGCTCCACTGCACTTCATCGTTGATAGTGGTAGCCAGAAGAACCTCATATCAATGGAGGTCATCAAGTTGTTGGCTATGCTGACAACAACACACCCACATCCGTACACCATTGGATGGCTCTGCCAAGGGAGCGATCTCCGCGTCAAACAACAATGTCACCTTCCCTATAACATCAAGCCATTCAAAGATGAGGTATTGTGTGATGTTTCCCCTCTTGAAGTTTGTGATGTTCTTTTGGGACAACCTTATTTATGAAAACATCATGTTGTATATGAGTCTAGACATCGTAGTGTTATTATTACTTTGGACAGGAAATTGTACAAAATACCGGAGGTAGTCCTGCTTAATGCCATTTCCTTGATCTCTACCAAGAAATGCAGGAATGTCATCTCTCATATCGAGAAGTTTGTCTTCTTCGTGATCTGCGCTCAAAGTGAGCAGAAGGTTGTAGCCACATCCATGGCCTTCGTGGCAGGTCTCTCCATGCAACATAAGAAAATGGATAAGGTCGTGGAAGAATACAAAGACATATTCTCCTCACCCACTGGGGTACCTCTGCATTTTTAGGTCAAGCACTCAATCGATTTGACCCCCAGTGCACCGCTACCCAATGGGTCAGTCTATCACTGCTCTCTGTTAGAAAATGAGGAAATCAAGCTCCAAATCCAAGAGCTGCTTGAAAAGAGGCACATTCGACCAAGCTCATCGCCTTGTGGAATCCCAATCATGCTTGTGTAGAAAAAAGACAGGACCTGGTGACTTTGCATGGATTATCGATCCTAAATAAAATCACAGTTAGGAACTGGTACCTAATTCCCTGAACTAACAATCTCTTTGACTAGCTCAAGGGGGGCAAATACTTTAGTAAGATTGATATGAAGTTCGACTACCACTAGGTCCTAACAGAGCAGAAGGTCCAAAGAAGGTCTTTGTGAATGGTTGTTCATGCCATTTGGCTTGAAAAATTCCCCAACAACTTTAATGAGAATGATGGACTATATCTTGTGAAATTTCACCAATTCTTTTGTGGTGGTGTATTTGGATGACATCCTCATCTTCAAAAAGAGTTGGGAGGAACACTTGAAACATATTCAATAGGTTCTACACACTCTACGACAACACAAGCTATATGAAAATTTGGAAAAATCCTCCTTCGGTATGAACAATGTCCAATACCTAGGCTACATTGTTGATGAGCATGGGGTGCATGTAGATCCAACTGAGATCTAGGTCATTCGTGACTGCCTAGCCCTGAACACTCACTGAGCTTCAGAGCTTCTTATGCCTTGCCAATTTCTATTGGAGGTTCATGTTCAGATTCTCTCACATTGCAAGGGCCCTTATCCAAGTGACCAAGGGTGGTGGCAAGGAAAATTTCATGTGGGGCCAATCACAATAGAAAGTGTTCAACGATTTGAAGCAACGCTTGTGCTCAGCCTCAGTGCTCTCACTACCTGACATGCAACAACCTTTTGATATTGAGATAGATGCTTCATACTATGTTGTGGACATAGTTCTCACTCAACATGGACATCTCGTGGCCTATCATAGTGAGACACTATCAGATACCGTATGTAAGTACCCCACTTACAACAAAGAAATGTACTCCATTATACAAGCCTACCACCCATGAGGCATTACATTTTCAAGAAGGAGATAATCATCCACAATGATCATAAGCCTCTGGAGTTCATGCATACATAAGGAAGATTGCAGAATGACCGCCATCAAAATTGGTTCACATACTTGCAGCAGTTCCATCTCAACATCAAGTATAGGACATGGAGTACCGACCACATCATTGACTGCCTTAATTGACCTCCATTTGCAGCACTAACTACGATGATACACTCCTACAGACATGAGACCTTCGGATGGTACCAACTCTACGAGAGAGATCCTGATTTTGCCAATACCTACCATATGTTGGGCACATACACACTTGTCATTGATTTCCATCTTCAGGGTGCGTTGTTGTGCCATTTGGGCCATCTTTGCATCCCATCAAGTGAGCGAGCGAAGCTGATTTGGGAAGCTCACTACAGTCGAGTGGCATGACACTTCGGCATAGAAAAGATAGTGGCAGTGTTGCAACAACATTTCTATTGGTCGAAACTTTGACAGGATTGTTGAGGAAAAGGTATGGAAAACCTTACTCAAACATTTTCATATCTTGCATGGCTAAAAATATATAGTTGGGAATATTACCCAGGGTTTATAGCCTAAAAAAAAATCGCTTAATCCACAAGTATTAATTATAGAGGACCAAGGATAGTTTTTATGTGTTATATATGTCAATGCAAAAGAAGTAAACTTTAAACAAAGTTACATTAATGTGTGAAAAAAATATACAAATGTATATATGGAGATCAAAGCAAAAGAATGAACCATATCATTAAAACACATGTGTTAGAATGAAACAATAATATGATTTTTCATTTATTTCATTCTGGGATACAAAACTAAATTCTCTCTACAAACCCCTGTGAGGGTAGGGACCAAAATAAAATTTAGAAGCCTTCGATGGGCACCATACAAAAAGACTCTAACAAACAAGAAGAAAACTAAAGCTAAAGATCTGGATCAGCCTGGTACAAAATGTTGTCACTTGATTCTGCAAGATATTCTTTATCAATCATGAAACTCAAATCATGCACAAACAAAAATACACAAACTATCAAAGATAAATCATACACCTTAAAAACAAGCTGCTAAAATATGTGATTCGGTTTTTGAATCATGTTGCCTTCAATAAGACCCTTCTGTAATCAAGAGGATTAAGCTTTCTAGTAAACTCAGAATGAATGAAAGTTGAAAGTATCTCACTAGTATAGAGAAAACCTTATGGCTATAGTTCTCTTTCTATTCTCTCCTCCATTGTCCCTTCATTTGATTGAGATTTTAATATTCCTCAATAAGTTATGGTAGTTGAACTACCTTTCTTTAGTTAAGTCAAATGAACTTAACTAATTGGTTTGAGACAAATAGATAATAATAATATATAAATAAGGGTCTTAAGTAATAATTAAATAGGTGGGATCCCTTGTGACTCCCATTTATTTCCTTTTATCATAACAAAAATCCAAATCATTTAATTCAAAAAAATCTCCTTCTAACTCCCACTTCATATATATACTCGAATAATAATTATTAGCAAAATGTAATATAAACATGTCCCCAAAAATAACACCATATCCAATATGTCTAATAAAAAAAAACTCAAATGAATGTTGTTGTCCAAAACAATGCCAAATATATGCTTGTTGTTCAAAATTTTATCAAAATAAATTTTTTGTCTTCAGCATATAAAACAACCTCAATCATCAAAATCCATATTTACTATGTGAGTCATTAGGCCTCTTCTCGTCGTTGTCCCCTTTTGAATTTTTTGTGGCAGCCTTTGATTGGTTAGAGCCTTGAGGATGAATTTCACTAATGACATGAGAAGAATAATCCTTAATATGAAGGCAAGAGGAAACTAACTTGGAAGAATATTTGGATGAGCTAGAGTGAGTGGATATTCCCTTTTTTTATTATTGCACAGGCTCGGGGGCATCTGTTTTTAATATTTTACTGGCATGTGATGACTGCATGAGTGAGACAACAAGCTCAGCTTGGGAAACTTAGTTTTTTGGTGGTGGAGGGGGTAATGGTAATGATGTAGTAGGCCAACCATGGTGGTGGACAACAAGCAGGTGGAAAATCTCTTGCCAACCATCGTTGGCAGGCAGTTTCGGTCGCATTGATACATGAGGAGGGACTAGGATGATAGGAATATTTTGATGTTCTTGGAAGGGAGGTATCTTTGGTCAGGGCTGAAAGATTCCTTGGCCTACTAGGTTGAAGAAACCATCTTGGAAAATATGGTTCAATTCTTGTCAGTCAGCATCAAAATGTATAGAGAACCGAGGTCTTCTGTGACCCCTCTACCAATTTCCCCTGCCTCTGTTACCTCTACCATTACTACCTCTGCTGAAAAATCTCATCTTGAAGCAATAGTCCAAAACATGTCATGAAAATTTCTTAATAATTCATGCATTAACTCTACCTAAATAGAATTAAAAGTTGGCTCTTATCATTTACCACAGAAGTGCATGCAATCCATCCATAAAATCACCAATCAATTGTTGTCCGAATAGGGAGTGAACATGGCTATTGGGAAGATGAGAGTATTGTAATGAGCGTAAAGTGGTATAATGGTCGGGAACACCATGAGTATCATTCAAGCAATTTCAAAAAAAAATCACACTAACATCCAAAGAACCAATCAATGCTCAACTTCTTCCTTTTAAAACCCCTTTCATTCTAATGAAATTCACAACAACAAAACATGGAAAATTTAAATGTATCTGGGAAAGTGAGGGGCTTGTAATAAGAGAAAAGTGATATAATGGTAGGGAATGAGATGGTTGTTGTTTTGTTGATGAATTGAAATTTATTATCTTCAAATCATCACTGCCATTATTCCAAAAAAATCTTATTCAACATTGAAACTCAAGATCGAGTTGTCCCAAAAAAATAAAATATAAAAAGCCTTAGAACTGTCACCCCACAATTTCCAGATTTCATTTTCTTTTATACAGATATATATTAATTGATTGAATATGCAAGGACCTGTCCAACATCCAAAGCACAATAGATCCAACGAATAGGTAGGGCTGAGAAGAACCAATACAAACCATTTAACTTCCACATAAAATAACATACCCCAAAAGTTATATAACAAGGAGAGCTTGAAAATATTCAAATGCCTCTTATGTTTAATTTAATAAACATTATAAAATATTTAACATAAACCAATTTCTGTAGGAATTATACAACCATACATGACATTTTAAATCTGTGCACGTTTAACATCATATCATTGAAATAAAACCACTACAACCATCTTCATTCACTGCAAAACTTGTTTCCTTTTAACTACAGGATTTTAATTTCATATATATTTTTAACAACATAATGATCCTAGTAACAAAAATCAGACCAACCAAGGGCACGATGGAGTGAAATCTATGCCAACCACAATTTGACATAAAGTTAATGTCAATCCCGCAATGCTTATCATGTGAGAGACTAGGTTTGAAAGTCTAGTGGCTTTATTCACCAGTGATCCACCAATAAAAGTCGACCAAAAATATTGCAACAACATAAACCAATCAACCCTCAAAGGTAACACACAACCAACGATGCAAGTAACGGGTTTACCCACTGTTCAATTAGAACCAAACTCAAATTAAATCCCCAACATTTGTTTGCAACCATCGAGCCAAATAGGATCGGTTCTGACTGGAGGGAGAGTGTATTAGTTAATGAATTTTATACAACCAAAACTCTAAAACCATCATCACAAACTATGGCATAGCTGAATCCAAAGTGCCATCAAACAATTTCCCTCGTATACATTTAAAAATGTGGGAAGAATTTTGACAATGCCACCATCCAAAATCAATCATAGAACAAGAACTAAGCTTCACATTCATCCAACCAAGTGTCACATAACTTCAGAGTAGGTCGTGGTCGACACCTAGGCAAAACCAAAACCTTGTTTCTCTATTTCATTCATAACAACAATTCCCTCAGACCACACAGGGTTGCAAACAACACCCACATACCGAACATACGGATTTTAAAGGGGAAAGATTTAACAGAGGTTGAAAAGTCGCCTATCACTGTATAGGCACATCAAGAAACATAACCCATCACAACCAAAACACCATTTTTATTGATGGAGGTAAAACCATCATATCACAGTTACCATAACTAGTATATTATCAACAAACCCCAGAATCAAAGTACACAACTATAACATGGAACAACAATATCATTTGTGCAACCATAAACCATAAATTCAATGGAAAGGAACCATAAACCATTTACAACATGCCAACCAACTCGTACATATAGAGCAACATATTCGCCACTGTAACTTTAGAAAAGCAAGCACCCAACAAGCAAAATCCAAGACCCAACCATATATTCTATCTTGGAGCAGAGTGCATAATGAATGGAAGACAAGAAACTCATAACTGTTGAGTAAAACGCAAAGGAAAACAAATGAATCTGTTATTTTCTCCAAAAGATGAGCAACACAGAATAACCAAATCCAAAGCTAAACACAATGTGAACCAAGGAGGGTGGCGGCCTTAGGGTATGGTTGGAGAAACATGCAGTAATCGCACGTCGTTTCCAACATAAATTACTACCAATCAAAGTATGAGTGCGCCATACACTGGCCTCAAAACATTAGCATGACAAACCATATAATAGGCCATAATTTTCCAAATCGATTTACCACCTTTTTGTATGCAATGTTAACACCATAATTCATATCCATTACTAGAACAAGGGGATCACCACATCGCCCAAATTAAAACATATCATAAGTAACATGATCATAATACCATATGTCTAACAAATCTCACATTGCAAGGTTTGAATCTCCCTCAAAGTAATAACATAACTATTGTCCACCATCATAACCATGAAAAATGTGTGTGTGATTTGAATCTTGACCTTTGCCATATGCTATAATAGATGTATAGAAGCTGTGAGTGAAGTTCTTATCAATTTCTTTCGTCTTTTAAATTTTCATCTATTATAATCATTGATTGCATGTGAAAACTTTTTCGATTTTTTTGTTTTCTCAAACTATAATTTCCTAGTGAGGTCATCATGAATGCAAACTAGAGCATATTTTTCTCTTCACCATGATTCAAACAAGGAGGTCCGACCTATCTAGCTATTATTTAGTAAATGTATATAAATAGTAAGGCATTGCAACCCATTTGTAGGAAGGAGTATTATGTTGCACTTTTGGGCATCAACAAGGATGTCAGCAAGTATATCATGTCATGTACAACTTGCGCTATTTCCAAACCAACCATTAAGGAAAAAGGCATGTACACCTCCCGATAGGCCCTGGGAATCCATCTCTATGGACTACATGTCGAGCCTTCATTCAACCGAGAAAGGAAATGACTGTGGTTTTGTGGTTGTTGATCGATTTTCCAAGATGGGGATTATGGCCTCTTGCAAGAAAAGCATCACAGTGAAGGCCACTACCAAGCTCTTCTTCAAACGAGTGTGGGTGTATTTTTGGATACCACAAACCATCATCTCAGATTAGGAAAGTCAGTTCCTCAATACATTCTAATCAAGCCTTTGGTCACGACTGAACACCAAGCGCACCAAATCCACGAACTTCCACCCCAAACGAATGGTCAAACCAAGGTCATCAACAGGATGATCATGCATATCTTGCACATGTACAATTCCAAGAATCCACACACATGGTATGTGAGTCTTCCCTATGTTGAACAAAGTTACAAGAAATCCATACATAGCTCAACCAACCACAACCCCTTTCAGGTGGGGTTGGGATTTCAACCATTGAGTCCCATGGATGTTGCACTGCCCCTTGCGTCCACACATGTAGAATCATCCTATGCTCAAATCGAAGGTGACAAAGCCACCCAGTTCATTGAACGAATTCAACACATCCACCAAACAGGTTCAATATATTTTTCATAAGTCTAATGTCGAGTACAAGTAGTGCCATGATCAACATCGGGTCCCACACAAGTTTTAGGTGGGAGATAAAGTTTGGTTTCATTTGTAGAAAGAATGCCTTACATGACCCCATCAGAAGCTTCGTCCACTCCTCTATGGACTTTACACCATCACCAAGGTTGTGGGTGACAATGCATTTGAGCGCAACATTCCCCCCTTCCTTGGATTGCACCCAGTGATCCGGATTTTATGAGAAAACGAAATGAATACAGATTATTATCAAAATATGATTAACACAAAATAACAAATATACAGTAAAATTGGTTTCTATTCAATAAGGGAAAAAGCTGAAACTGTAAAATGTAGTGAAAAACAAACTTGCTAGAATGGTGGCGGCTTATCTCTGAGAAGAGATGTGACGGTTGCATTCATTCACCAGAAGATGATTACAATGAGGCTATCAAGGCCTTTTTACAATAAACAGGAATGTGAAAAACCCTAGACATCCAAGAAACCTAACCCTAAGAGATGAAGCACCAAAATTGATGTGGGCCCCGTTTGGGTAAGTTAGTACATCAACTTCTCGGGGTCGTAAATTTTGCATACGATCTCTATTTTATGTGCACAATAGCCCATTGGAAAGGTCTATCTGAGGAATACACATGTTTCCTGTGGAGAGCATAATATATATAGACTGTTGCGAATCCTAAAAACGTTGTTTAGGGCCTCAAAATGGACCCAGATGTCAGGGACCCGAAAACTAGGAAAAAACTGTCAAACTGGAAAACTACCAAAATGAGCCAGCTGGAATAGGTGGGAGGCCACCAAAATCAATATGGATCAATCCTCCCCCCTTATTAAGAAATGGTCTCCATTGCATTGAGTGCCCCCATTATATGAGGAAATTTATGTTGAATTTGGCCTCGAATAAGCCACTTTCCTTGGTGCAGGAGTTGCCCCGCTTTGACAACTCGATAAAGTTGGATCCTTTGCTGGTGAGTGCCCTTGACCTGTTTGTCCACAATATGATCACTGGATACCTATTGTATGTAGTTGGGGTTGATATCTGTTGGTGTCAACTTTTTTTCTATCTCTGAGGTGTCCAATAATTGTGGGAAATAAGGTTGAAAGAGAACCACGTTGAACACTCGGTGCAGGCCAAGGAAAGGAGGAATGTTGAGCTCAAAATAATTATCACCCACAATCTTGGTGATGGTGTAAAATGCATAACAGAGTGGGTGAATCTTCCGATGAGGTCTGATAAGGCGTTCTTTCTACAAATGAAACCAAACTTTGTCGCCCACTTGAAACTTATGTGGCACCCTGTGTTGATCATGGCGTTGCTTGTACTTGTCATTGGACTTTTGTAGGATATCCTGAACCTATTGGAGGATGCGTTAGATCCTCTCAATGAACCAGGTTGCTTTGTCATCTTCAGTAGGAGCAGTAGATGAGTCAGTCAAGGTGATCGCAAGGGGTAGTGCAACATCTATGGGACCCAATGGCTGGAATCCCAACCCCAACTGAAAGGGGTTGTGGCCAATTGAGATATGCAAGGCTCAGTTGTAGCTATGTTGGACATAGGGAATACTCTCATCCCATGTACAAGGGTGCTTGGATTTATACATGCACAGGATATTCATAATCATTCAATTTACGACCTTGGTTTGGCCATTTGTCTGGGGGTGGAAGGCAATGGATTTGTTGAGCTTGGTGTCCAGCAATGACCGAAGGTTCTATTAGAATGTGCTGAGAAATTGACTGTCCCAATCTGAGACAATGGTTTGAGGGATTCTAAAATGTACCCAGACTCGTTCAAAGAATATCTTGGTAGTGGCCTCTATTGTGATGCTCTTCTTGCAAGCAGCCATAATTGTCATCTTAGAAAAGTGATCAACAACCACAAAAACACAGTCATTTCTCCACTTGGTGGACGAGAGGCTCGACATGTAGTCCATGAAGATGGTTTCCCATGGCCTGTCAAGAGTAGGAAGAGGGGTGTACATGCTCTATTTCTTAGTGGTCGGTTTGGCAATAACGTAGACACTGCATGACGTGATATACTTGCTGACCTCTTGTCGAACTTTCATCTAGTAGACATGTTTCTGCTACATTGCCACTGTCTTTTCGATGCCGAAGTGTCCTTCCACCCGAATATAGTAGGATTCCCAGATCATCTTCGCTCACTCACTTGATGGAACATAGATATGGCCCAGAGGACACAACAACCCATCCCAAAGTTGGAAATTAGCAACAAATGCATTTGCGCCCAACATTTGGTAGGTGGTGGTGAAGTCTAGGTCTGTCTCACAGAGTTGGGTCCATCTAGAGGTCTCTTGGCCGCAAGAGTCTATCACCATGGTGAGTGTCGCAACTGGAAGTCTGTTGAGGAAATCTCAGCGACGTGATTGGTGCTTCATATTTTATACTTGATGTTGAGGTGGAATTGCTGCAAGTATGTGGATCATTTCTGATGGCGATCATTCTACAATTTGTCTTGTGTCTTCATGAACTGCAGTGGCTTATGATCAATGTGGATGATTGTCTCCTTCCCAAAAATGTAATGTCTCCATTGGTGACATTCTTTCACAATGGAGTACATTTATTTGTCGTAAGTGGGGTACTTATGGACAACATATGATAGTGTCTCACTATGATAGGCCACGGGGTGGTCGTGCTGAGTGAGAACGATGCCCACAACATAGTCAAAATAATATGTCTCTATCTCAAAGGGTTGTTGCAGGTTTGATAATGAAAGTACTGGAGATGAGCAAAAGCGTTGCTTCAAATAATCAAATCCTTTTTGTTGGGACTAACCCCACACAAATTTCTCCTTACAACCACCCCTGGTTACTTGGCTGAGGGCCCATGCAATATGGGAGAATCCCAACACGAACTTGCAATAGAAATTGGCAAGGCCCAAGAAGCTTCGAAGCTCAGTGAGTGTGGTTAGGACTACACAGTCACAGATGACTTGGATATTGGATTGATCCACATTTACACCATGCTGATCAACGATGTAGCCCAGATAATGGACCATGTCCATGTCGAAGGATCATTTTTACAAGCTGGCATATAGCTTGTGTTGTTGCAGGGTGTGCAGAACCTGCTGAATATGCTGCAAGTGTTCTGCCCAAGTCTTGATGTAAATGAGAATGTCATCCAGATACACCACTACAAAAGTATTGGTGAATGGTCACAGGATATCGTCTATCATCCTCATGAAAGTGGCTGGAGAATTTGTCAAACCAAAGGGCATGACCAACCATTCGAAAAGACCTTCCTTTGAATTGAAGGCAATATTCCATACATCTATCTGTTCTATCGGGACCTGGTGGTAGGAAGACTTCAGATCAATCTTACTGAAGTATTTGGCCCTCGTGAGTTGATCAAGGAGGTATTCGATTCGGGGAATCACATACCGGTTTCTGACTGTGATTTTATTCAGGGCCCGGTAATCAATGCAGAGTCGTTAGGTTCCATCTTTTTTTTGTACCAGCATGATTGGACTTGTTGGAGCCGCCCTTGTTTTTATAGCCCTTCACAAGTTTCATTCTTAATGCTTGAAATCTAAAAATGGTTTTCTTTTTTCCCTCTGAGATATCGATGAGCTCTGAAGCTTGATCACGCGAGCAGTGATGATTATTCCACTCTCGAAACAAGTCCTACCTGTCGTAAAATTTTTCCTTTTTCATTCTACTTCGATATCTCGTAGATCGGATACTATAAATCATGTAGTTCACACGTCCCGAGTCACGAAACAACGAAGTCATTTTAGGTTTTCACTCAAAATAGTAACGAGGGTAAAGTTTTCCCCAACTCACGATTAAACATCGTCGAGGTTTCGCGCCTCGACGATCGCCAAACCCAAAAATTTATTTTCATAACCTCGATAGCCAAGAACACGAGTTCCTTATTTGAGTAACTCATGTCAAGGTTAAGGGTAAAATCTAAACCGTGGTAAAAGATTCTCTCGGCATTTCGCCACTCGGCATTGTCCTTTTTGAAAGTTTGACCGTATAAACCCCGACTCGCGAAGTCACGATGCAGTTATAACTTGATTAATTAATTACTTAATCCAAGATTATCTTCCCTTTTAATTAAGTCATGTTATCGCGATCTCGCGGTTTTGCAGCTCGGCATGTAAATCTCCCAGAAACTTATCTTCGAAGCCCCGAGTCGCGATATGGCGAATATAATAATTATAAAATTAATCAAGCCCCAAATTACCTTTAATTAACCAAAATCGATCTTCGTAGTCTCGGGTGTTAGAGACTCAAAATGTTAAAGGAAAGTCCCTGATATAACGAATATCGAAACACTGTTAACAGTGGTAAAACCAAATTAATTAAGCTAAATCAATGAATATCCCACACTTTGATGTCTGTACAATTTACGAGGTATCCTTTTCCTCCATGCGCCAAATGAGATTTTAAAACCGCCAAAATTTATGACATTGATGAGGAAATAGGGTAAATCGATGTATAAGATCGGATTTTTATGGCATAATTTATTTCCAAATGTGATTTGACAGACTTGTTCTGAAAGGTACCAAGTTTTTAGAGTATATATCAGAGTTGTATTTCATTATAACAAATGCATTTTCATAGCACGCAGAGCTCACCACCTCTGAGTAAACTAACTTCTGTATGTAGACGCAATTCTATCGTAGAAGAGCTAAAACGCAAGCTTCAGCCATGGCTCTGCGAAAAGCAGCAAAGACGAATGTTGAGGTTTCGGGACAAGGCTCAGAGATTGTCTCTGATACTTCACCCCGAAGTATCAACTCGGTCCCGAATTGGTCATATGTTTCAGATATTCTGCAAGCAGAATTGGTGGATTATTCCGACGACTCCGACGACAACGAAAGAGATGATTGAACCACCATGTACAAAATAGTCGTCCAATCCGGAATGCACAGAGTCGCAGCCAGACTGCGGTTGCTTCCATATTATGATATGGTCCGATGGGCATTGGACCATGTGGACATACCAACCAGGACTATCATGAACGAGCAAAGAGTCACCATCGGGACTTTCAGGACAGAGCATCTGCAAACCATGTATAAGCTGCCCGCGACGTCCGACCACACATATGGCGCTGAGTTCTTGGAAGAATTCAAGGAGAAGGAATGCAAACAGTATGATAAAACCATGTCCAGTTTGATAAAGGATTGGGCTTCAAACACCGCGAAGTTCAAAGATGATACCCACGGCATATATTCAATCGCTTCGTTAGAACCACAGTACAGATATGTGGCCATGATGACATGCAGGTTATATGGGAAAGAGGACACATCGCATTTTTTCCTTGCGTGGGTGCCTCTAATGTTTCGGGTCGCCGAACACTGTTCCTTTAACTAGGAAAAGATGCTTTCGGATAGCTTGACCAATCGGGTCACAGAGTATCGGGAGCAGAAGGAGAATGGGAAGGCGTCGTCATTCTTCATGTCCGTGTACATTATGGATGCAATTTGTTCTATGACACCATTTCCATTGATGAGCTAGAGTTGGACTCCATCCGAAGATGAACCCATACATGTATATCATCCAAAATTATGGGAAAAAAAAGCAGAAAATTTTTCTTATGAAATTTTTAACTAGGTAATGGTGCCCCTGCACATCGCCATTTTTGGTCACCCGCCACCCCGGATCTCAGACAACATAGTGACAAACTTGCGCAGCATAGAGGACTGGTACGTAGAAGCAGAGTTTTCATACCTTAGATTTTTCGGGGCTTCTGTTCCCCCGCATGCGTTGCCATTGTTCATTCCCGACAAGTTGGCTTGTCGCGAGGTAGCCCAGAAAATGGTAATTGGCGATGTAAGTAAATAACTTAAAGGGTACTCAAAGAAGGTATGGCCGTCTTTTCCTGTTCATTTGAATTCTTATTCTTTATTAGATTTCGGGCATGCCAAAGCCGATGTGGCAGCCCTAGAAGACTTAAATTTGGTCTCCATCGAATACAAGAAGCACGACCCACAGAGGGTCATGAGAAATCATTTGGCCAATTGCGGGCTCAAGAGATTTGAGCATGATAATTCACCCTCGGATGAAATTTTCTGAGGAGCAAGGTCCTGTAAGGAAATTCTAGCCTGGATTCAATCCTTGGCACCCAAGGAAAGAGCCAATGTTTTGAAGTTCCAGGAACATCGACGTAGCTATATTCCCGCTGTGTTGTGAGGTGAGGGTCCAGGTATTTCGGAAACGAAACAGATGGATGCCTAAGGTTCTAAGGAGGCGACTCCTGACCAAGGAAAACACCAGGG
The DNA here is from genome assembly GCA_009831015.1 of Picea engelmannii. Lineage (NCBI taxonomy): Eukaryota > Viridiplantae > Streptophyta > Pinopsida > Pinales > Pinaceae > Picea > Picea engelmannii. Next base: position 100,164 of record ML806724.1, read on the forward strand.
CGAGGGGGAACAAATGCAGAATCCAGAGATGGAAGTAAAGACTCCAGAACCGTCAAAGGAGCAGAATCCAGAGACAGAAATAGAGACTCCAGAACCGTCGAAGAAGCAGATTTCGGTCAATACTCCAGGAAAATCGGCGAAACAGATCGGAGAACCCATCACATCAGTCACCCCCTTACAGTCGACGCAGGGAAATATTGTTGAGGGATGGATATTCAATGAAGAGCTAAGGCCCATAAGAGTAGAAGAACTCCCTCCGAATGAGTTTTTCTTTGATAAAAAGAGAAAAGCAGTAGTAAAAAGGGAATTCTACCAAGAAGGAGAATCAACTGCCAAGAAGTATAAAGTCATAATTGAGGGAAATGATAAAAAGAATGAGCAATTCGCCACTAAAATAGTAGGGACACTAGGAGTGTATGCCTCAGCGAATCAATTCTCAGTCGGGATCTTAAAGAACCAACTTAAAAGAAAAAATCGCCTAATTAGGACCCTTGAAGCCAAACTGGCCACAACAACAGAGAATGCTAAAGATCAGGCGAGCGTGGGAATAGAGCACGCCAGATTGGCTGATAAAAATGAAATAGAGATGCTCAAAACTAAGCTTGAGCAAGCACAGCTGGTGGTCCGGGATGGTCGGATGCAAGCAAGCCAACAAAGGGATTTGATCGAATAGCTGCGGGCCAGGGTGGAGACCGCCGAGAGCAGAATCATAAACATCGGGATGTTCAAATCCCAGGCAATCGAGATTCGAAGCAGAGTCTCTGCAGTGTAATGAAATTTGCTCGCCAAGGTAGAAGTGATCCGTGACAACTATCTGTTGGTAAATCAGGTTTCCGAGAACTTATCTGCCAGAGAAAGGGATGCCGGAGTAGCTCGGGTCGCCTTCCAGGAGGCGGTGATAGCCACGAACAACAAGGTTTCGGCAGGTACTCCCATGCTCACCATTTTAGAGAAAACCAGAGGAAACATTCTGTTAAAGGAATGAGAGCATAACATCGCCGAAGGCAGGCAACAAGCCCAAAAGATAACCAACTCCTTGGAGGAGGCCTTTAATTCTATAGACGGCGAGCTGTTGGGCATTGACAGCGGGTGCGATGTCGAGACGCTAATGCAAATGAATGTGGAAAATATCTCGCTTGATCTGAAGGATAAAGAAGAAAGAGATTCGGCCAATATTTCTCAAATGACTATGGTGGACATAGTCCAAGTGGATAAATGCATGATCAAAACCAGCGCGCAATTATGTGCCATCGACATCATAGATGGACAGATGGAAGACAGGCTGCAACAGTTAGCCCGAGAATGTTACTTCTTTGAAGCCAGTTGTCAAGCAGAATCGTCTCGGCTAATATCTCAACTGGTTGAAAGATGTGTTGCATGTACCGAGCTCACGCACTGGCACCAAGTGAAGACAGAAAGGAAGAAATAGAGCGATTGCTCTCCTTCCTGTCATAACCGAAATTTTGTGACTATTGAGATTCTATCCTATTCGTAAAATTGTATAAATATACCACAGAAAGAAATAAAGGGGGCTGGACCTTTTTGTGTCGTTTGTAACAGAGTTTTTTACATCTGAGAGTTAATAAAAGCAGATCTGAAGATTCTCAATTCCTTCACGACTGTGTTACAAGTTTGCTTCCTTGTATCTCATATTTCATTTCATTTCATATTCTTAATTGATGTGCTTCATTATAATTTAGTATGACCACTACTATAGTGAATGAATTTTGGTTTTCTGCGATTGTTTACTGTTTTTCCTCTGTACCAACTATCAGCGGGTGTAAGACCAGTCTGCATTTTCAGAATTCTACACATATTCTTTGCTACATCGGTTATTTCCTTACAATTTTCCTCTTCTGTTTATGAGTGAGACTCTTCCCTGGTAGGAGCCTCACCCCATAGGTAGCTAAATGTTTTTCTCCCACCTCACACCTTTTATTAAAATATAATATAGTTACGGGAAAGAGCCTTTGATTTGCATCCCTATTTTATTCCTTAAACCGTAAATTCTCTCTTATACGACCAAATTGAGACAACACTTAATCTCTCTCTGAAGTTTTTCCTACTTTTATTGTTCCTCCATGACTGTCCCTGTACCAACACAGCCTAATATCGAACCCGAGCTATCGAACCAAATGCACATTGCCTTAAACCTTTTTGTCACTATTCTTAAAATGGCTACTAACCGGGTCGAACTTGAACATTCATGGGCAGCCATTGAACAAGATATAACTACCCAGGAACAGTTGAAAGATAGACAACGCCAACGTAGAAATATTCCCTAGTTTCCCTTGACGAAGGTTGACATTTCTCTCTTCTCCATCTTTTACCCACTTTCGGATGCCTTGACACTGTACTTCTAAGCCTTAAGTACAGACTCAGGAACAACATCTTTCTGGCGTTGTTGCCAGGGACTGAAGTTACGAAATCTTTTTCCCTTGGAAAATGACAGTTGTTTTTCGTTGAAAGTGTTACGCTTTGATAGTGAACAAAGAGTACACACCTTTTAAGGATTTCTAAATATTTCACTTGGCGACTCCACAAATAATAAACTGGCATCCGGTCGAAGGAATACCAGACAAAACCCGGATGGTAAGCAGATTACGCCCGTTACCGATCCCGGAAATATTTTAAAAGTGAGAGGCTCTCTCAAGCCAACCGCTGCAGTTTACAAGCTTAAAACCCCACCGCTAAAGACTAAAAATTCTTCCGAACCCTCAACTTTGCTCAGTCCTCTCTTTGATACTAAAGTTTCAACGCCAAATTGCTTCGAAATTAGGAGTGATATTCATCCGACAGTCCCATTAGTACACAAAGTAAAGGACCCTATTGAAAGTTCGTCAGCTTTTGACGTACCATCTTTTCTTCAGTTGAATTTCCCGACTTCGCCAAATTCTGAAGAGTGTGTTACACACTCGGTTTCCACACCCGTCGGTTCTCCCGATTTCATCTCTTGCAAATCGGAGGAACCGAGTCCTCGCGTGCCTTATCTTTCCTCGTCGGATTTCCCTCTTCGTGAAGAAAACAAAGAGTCACTTTTAATTTTCCAAAACCCCCTTTATAACTTTCAACAAATAACGATGGCAGCTGCCGGAGGAGGAGGTGGAGGGTTTGTAGGAGGAGGTGGAGGGTTTATCGGAGGAGGAGGGGGGGGAGCCCCTCTAAAAGGAGCTGGAGGCCAAGGACCTACCCCTCCTCCCAGATTTTTTGTGAAATTTGCAGCCAAATATGCTCCCTTAGTATTGCCCATCCCTCTACATGACCTCCTCGAAAATTACATAAAAAATCTACCAAAATTCACCGGAGAAGGGGATCTAACCGCAGCAGAACATATTAATTTCTTTGATCAATTCAATGACATTCTAGGTATCAAGCATGAGGATGTATATTCGAGACTCCTTGTCTAAACCTTCAAAGGTCAGGTCAGAACTTGGTTTCAGAGCCTACCCGCAGCTTCTATCTTGTCTTATGACGCTTTGGAAGATGCTTTCCTCAGACAATGGGGCGAGAGAAAAGACCATCTATATTATTTAACCGAATTTGGGTATTTAAGGAAAAAGAACTCAAAAACAATCATGGAATTTATTCAGAGATTCAACAAACTGTACAATAAAATCCCAGCCGAGGTTAAACCGTTCCAACCTGCGGCCAAAGTGACTTTCGTCGGAGCTTTCGAGCCGGATTTTGCACTCCTTTTACGAGAAAGAAGGGGAGCCACCCTGAACCGAATTCAGGATGATGTGGTAGAAATAGAGTCTAATATGATGGATTCGGGTAAGCTTAAAGCTAAATTAGAAACTGGAAACTGAGAGACCAAACGCTTTAGAGAACAAGCATGTCCTTCAGGGTCAAATAGATCCGCAGATGATAGGGTGGATGATATGGCCAGAGTGATTAAAGAACTGCCAAATAAAATATCTAGAATGGAACTCGAACAAGCCAAAGCTGACTCTTACCCCAAAAAGGATTTCAAGAGGAACCCAAACCCCCCGAACCAACAAAGACAAATAAAAAATGAAGATAAAAAAATACAAGCTCCCTTAAAGAATGAAAATTTTATAGGAGCAAACGATTTTCAAGATTTCGGAGATTCGGACAATGATGTCACGAACTTCGGTGATGACTGCACTCAACCGTGTTTGACTCGAGAAGACTATGAAAAATCTCTAAACATGCCACAACCATTGAATAAGGGTGAAGAAGGTGATCACACGGATCTATGTGAATCTCAACCCGAAACTGAGATGATAATGGCTGAGTTTCAACCAAAATACAACTTAAGATCTAAGAGTAAGCCCACCTCAACTACTCAACCCAAGAAAATCCTTCAAAGAGGTCAAGCTTATGAGCCTCCTTCGGAAGAGACCTTATTACCCAACAACAAAACGAAAACGGTAAGTGCACAAGAGTCCTAAGTGGAAAAGGTTGAAACCCAAGCACAAGGAACCGAACCAGTAAATAAAGTTACGCCTTCAACCAGGACCATGAGTGATAAATCAGTCCAAACAAATAAGTCGGAAAGGAAGGATTCAGAAGTCTCAACCAAAGAAAGAGACAAGGTGAGAGGAACTTTCAGTTTTGAATATGAGATAAATAAAATTAAGATACCAATCCCTTTGGTAGAATTAGCAAAAAACCCCGTTTATCGAAAGCAAATTACCAAAGCGATGGGCGTCTTTGAACTAGAAATCCAGTCTGATGTTTTAAACCTGGAAGATGACAAACCTAACATCACCTTTGGTCCCCATTTTGAAGGGGCGAAAGACACCATAGCTCCATTTTATATCACTCTGAATCTGTATGATCAACTGCTACACAATTGCATGTTAGACTCCGGAGCCTCCCATAACATTATGCCCAAGATTATTATGGACAAGTTGGGTCTCCAGATCACCAGACCTTATGGAGATATGTACTCTTTTGACTCAAGAAAGGTTAAGTGTATGGGGATGATAAAAGATCTGGTAGTTACCCTGGCGCAGGTCCCAGTTAAGAGTATCCTGATGGATGTTGTTATCGCAAATATTCCCCCTAAGTATGACTTGTTGTTATCTAGGTCATGGGGAGCCAAGTTGGGGGGTTCTCTTCAGTTTGACATGACGTATGCCACAATCCCTGTGTTCGGTGGTCAGTTCACTCAGTTGTACAGAGAAACAAGATTAGCATATATAGTCAGTGACCCTCAAAACCCAAACAACTTCCCTATTTACATTGTGGACTAAGATCTGGGAAATTGTATCCTATCTTTTGATGATGGTTTAGACGGTTGTCTGGAAGAAAACGATATAGAGCGAGAAGAATCAGATTACATGACAGAATATTTGTGTAACACTGGTGTCTGGAAAATGTATTTTGACAGTGCTTCATCTTCTGAGGGGGCGAGCGCAGGAGTGCTTTTAGTGGCTCCTGGAGGTAAGTTCGTTGTTTCTTTTTCCTATCGACTGCAGTGGGACATAGATTACACTAACAACGTATGCGAATATGAAGCGTTGATCTTAGGATTAGAAGCTTCCAAAAAGCTAAATATAAGTAACTTGGAGGTATATGGTGATGCAGAGTTAATAGTCAAACAAATAAACCGACAGTACCTAGCCAAGCATCCCAGACTAAGAACATACATAAATTGTGCTTGGGATCTCATGGAAAACTTTTTCTCATCCGTAAATGTCCATTTTATCCCTCACACAGAGAATCTACATGCTGATGCATTGGCAAAGGTAGCTTCAACCTTCTCTCCTCCCACGACTTTCAAATTGAAGTATCACATTGAAATAAGATACAAACCCTCTATACCAGACAATATCCGACACTGGCAGGTCTTTGAAGATGACGAACAAATTAAGAAGTTCCTTACAACAATGGGTGAATTCTCTGAAACTCATGCTGACCAAGAAAATCAAAATGACTCGATGTGGATCATGCAAGAAGGGGAAGACCCTGAAACCTTCCGAGAAATTTTTTTCGGATCATCGTATGCTGGTCCTTAAAAAAAATCAGATTCTGAAAGGATTGATTCCTTTGGAAAGACTTTTTGATCAGAACGATGTACCTGTAAAATCCACTTTGCATCCCCAACCAGAAGAAGTGGAGGACTGTGATATAGGAACTGAAAAAGAACCCAGGGTGGTAAAAATATCCAAGTTCCTCCCTCCCGAAGTGAAAGATAAGTATAAAAACCTACTCAAACAATATAAAGATGTTTTCGCCTGGTCCTATGATGAGTTGAGAACGTATGATACTTCCATAATTGATCACAAGATACCTTTGAAGCCTGGGGTCAAACCGTTTAGGCAAAAGCTTAGGCAAATTAACCCCATTTTGTTACCTATGATCGAAAAAGAAGTTAAAAAACTTTTAGACGTGAAAATAATCGGACCTCTAAGATACTCGAACTGGGTAGCAAACCTAGTCCTGGTCAGGAAAAAGAGTGGGGAAATCAGACTGTGTGTGGATTTCTGAAACTTAAATAAGTCGTCTCTCAAGGACAATTATCCGCTGCCCAAAATGGACCATGTGTTAGAAAAGGTTTTTGGAGCTAACCGAATGTCTATGATAGATGGGTTCTCTGGTTATAATCAAATCGCTATGAATGAACAATACAAGGAAAAAACTACTTTCACCACACCATGGGGTACGTGCATGTATGAAAAAATGCCTTTTGGTTTGATGAATGCAGGGGCCACTTTCCAGCGAGCTATGGACATCGCTTTCGTGGGAGAAAGGGACAAGTTCGTAGTCATTTACCTCGACGATTTGACAGTTTTCTCTAAAACTGATGAAGAACACTTGATGCATCTCAAACAGACCTTCGAAAAGTGTCGCAGGTTTGCTCTATCTTTGAACCCAAAGAAATCACATTTCGCTATGCGGGAAGGTAAGATTTTGGGCCATATCGTATCTAGGGATGGAATCAGGATTGATCCTAAGAGGATTGAAGCAATAGATACTATAAATATTCCCAGAAATATAAAAGAGATTCAATCTTTATTAGGAAGAATAAATTTTTTACGAAAGTTTATCCCCAATTTCCCTGAGATTGTCAAATTGATCACAGGAATGTTGAAGAAGGACAGCGGAGTAAATTGGACAACCGAGGCCAGAGCATCATTCGTGCATATTAAGAAAGTCATAAGCGAAGCACCTATGTTAGCATGTCCAGATTATCTGAAAGATTTTCTTATTTTCTCATTTTCCTCTGAACATACTATCGCCGCGGTACTCCTACAGAAGAATGAAGAAGGATTCGAACAACCAATAGAGTTTTTTAGCAAAATCCTTAGAGACGCAGAACTGAAGTATGACATAATAGAAAAACAAGCGTACGCAATGGTAAAAACATTAAAGGCATTTAGAACCTATGTGCTACATTAAAAAATAATCGCGTACGTGCCTACCAGTTCTGTGAAAGATATATTAGTACAACTAGACAGTGACGGAAAAAGAGGGTGATGGCTCGCTAAAATCCAAGAATTCGATCTAGAAGTTAAACCGACCAAATTGATAAAAGAGCAAGGCCTAGCCAAACTCTTAGATAATTCAAATTTCAGAGCCCTTGATATCAATTGCCTGCAGGAAGGCGACGAAGACACAGACCTAAACGAGCTGGATGAAGAAACAAGTCCAACCCAGATCGAAGAAAATTTCTTATCATCGGGCTGGTACAGAGACATAGTGTCATACCTGCTAACCCTAAAATTCCCAAACGAACTATCACCATCTAAATGTAGAACTTTAAAACTCCATGCAGTCAAATATTGTATCATCGAAAGTCAACTATATTGGAAGGATCCACTCGGTTTCCTGTTAGTCTGTTTAGTCGAATCGGAAACTCAGCGGGTTATAGATGAATTTCATGAGGGAGTCTGTGGGGGGCATCACGCATGGAGAGCTACGGCTTACAAGATCTTAAGGGCTGGGTACTACTGGCATAAACTCTTTTCAGACGTCAATGCCAAAGTGCGTGCCTGCAACCCTTGTCAACTATTCGTAGGAAAATAGAAGCTCTCGTCATGCCTCTAGTTCCAGTCAAAGCTGAAGCCCCATTTAAAAAATGGGGTCTAGATTTCATAGGCGAGATTAATCTCCATTCCAGTGCTCAACATAAGTGGATCTTAACAGCTACAGATTATTTTACTTAGTGGGTGGAAGCCATTCCAACCAAAAGGGCAACAGACTCGGTGGTGATCGATTTCTTGGAAGATAATATTTTGTCCATATTCAGTTGTCCCTGAAAGATAGTTACTGACGACGCCCAGGCCTTTAAATCTATGGCTATGATCAACTTCTGTCAGAGGTATAACATCGTTCTTGGCCATTCCACAACATATTACCCCCAGGGGAACGGGTTGGCCGAGTCATCTAACAAGAGCCTGGTAAATATAATCAAGAAGGTATTGGATGAAAATAAGAGGTCTTGGCATGTACACTTGAAATATGCATTGTGGGAAAATCGCATAAGCACTAAAAGGTCTATTGGCATTTTGCCTTTTCAAATGGTCTATGGGACAGATGTTGTTCTACCTATAAACCTAGCGCTACCAGTGATGAAGTTATGGCAGGATCAAAACGAAGAACCCAATCATGTAACCAGGAGAATTAATCAGTTGATTGAGGTTCAACAACATAGAGTTGAAGTTGATGAAAATATGCAGGAATACCAAGATGATATGAAAGCATTGTTCGACCGCAAGGCAAAGGACAGGGAATTCCTCCCAGGCGATTTAGTGCTAAGATGGGATGCGAGAAAGGAAGAAGCCGCGAAGCATAGTAAATTTGACCACCTCTGGTATGGACCATTTAGGGTCTTGGCTCCGGAAGGAAAAAATTCTTTCCTACTGGAAAATATAGACGGAGAAGTCCTCAACGCCCCTGTCAA
>ML806724.1:109123-127125 GCA_009831015.1 Picea engelmannii
AATAAATAAATAAATTTTAATATATATATTTTGTACATACATGTATTTTCATTTAAACATTTGCTTTTTGATTTTCTGTTTTTCCATTCATAAACTTTCGACACATTTCGGATAAGATTCGTATTTGTCTCTTACAGGATTCCGGCTGCATATGAAACAAACAGGAGAAGTAAACTGAAAGTCGGTGTCAGAAATAAATCGGCATAAACCGATGATACCTAAAGTAATTTCACATTGCGCAAAGAAAGTAAAATGAAAAGGTAAAGATGAGATTTCTCAAAAGACATGTTATAAAGGACTGTTAAAGAAAACTGAGGTAACACCATTCAAACTGCAGTATCAACTGAAATGATAGATAACATAATTGTTTCTCGATTTGATAATCTCTGGAAAAAATTAAGACAATTTAAGCGATTCACCCAATCTAAAAACAACCAGTCAAGTAAATTATCCCCGAAAATACCTACAAGAGTCAGTCTTGAATTGTTTGACCTTTGTATTTTCAGTCAGTAAATCGCTACCTAGCATTCTTTCTATCTTCGGGTTTAACTTTTAACTTTTAACAAGTCACCATCTTCTCGTTCCACATATGAAGGGATAAAAGTTTTTCGTTTCAACCTCGTGAATTTCAAAACAGATTGTGGAAAGAGAGCGGGACTTCACAACTACTTGATCCCCCTGCTAAGCGAAGAAACATTTAGAGTGATCCTAACTTTCCTAGGTTTTTCAACGACATCGGAGGATTGAAGCTTGCTCAAATGGAATTCCCTTAAAAATTTATTTTCCTTCTTCTCCCTAAGAACGAAGATGTTGTGAAGGTCAAGGGAAGGTTGGCACCGAGTAATCAAAGTAAGTTGACTGACCTATAATACAAAATATTACACAGATATCAACCATGATACAAACTGATTGCCCCCATCTTCGCGCTGTAAAAAGTAAATTATAAGACAGGTGGTGAAAGGAAATTCAGAAATGATTGCCCCCACCTAGTCCAAGAGACGATCAAAGGAAATTCATAAATGATTTCCCTCGTCTCAGCATTTAAATGCATAAATATATTCCGAAGTGGTGAAAGGAAATTCAGTAAAAAGGGGTCAGATAACTTCACCGGGGTACTGAACAGGCTCGCTGGCAGTGAAGCAATGTCTGAGATATCTGTAAGGTTGTTATACATGAATATCACTCTACTCTGGTAACCAATGCTTTTTAAAACTTGATCCACATCCCAAATTCAAACGGGACTCCCCAATTAAAAACATATAATCTTATTCTTTTAGTGCAAGCCGATAACCACAAGATCTATTGGGTCTCCTAGGACCGTTTCGATTGTCTTAAAACACACCTGAATTTAGTAGCAGGAAAGGGAAAATTGTGAAAGGGACTACAACTATGTTTAAAAAGAATATCTGATTTTGTAAAAGCTTTTCGAGGTAAAGAACGAAGTCTTTTTCCCCCTTTCGTGCCCTCTTCTCAGGAACCTTTTCGCTTGATTGAGCTTTTGACTCCATTTACCCAATATTGGCACGTGGTCTACTGTTCTTCCCGCCTCTCAGGAAGGCAGGATCCCTAGTTGGAGCCTATGTTGGAGTTGCCCCTGTTTTTATAGCCCTTCACAAGTTTCATTCTTAATGCTTGAAATCTAAAAATGGTTTTCTTTTTTCCCTCTGAGATATCGATGAGCTCTGAATCTTGATCACGCGAGCAACGATGATTATTCCACTCTCGAAACAAGTCCTACCTGTCGTAAAATGTTTCCTTTTTAGTTCTACTTCGGGATATCGTAGATCGGATGCTATAACCCATGCAGTTCACACGTCCCAAGTCACGAAACAACGAAGTCATTTTAGGTTTTCACTCAAAACAGTAACGAGGGTAAAGTTTTCCCCAACTCATGATTAAACGTCGTCGGGGTTTCGTGCCTCGACGATCGCCAAACCCAAAAATTTATTTTCATAACCTCGATAGTCGAGAACACGAGTTCCTTATTTGAGTAACTAATGTCAAGGTTAAGGGTAAAAGCTAAACTGTGGTAAAAGATTCTCTCGGCATTTTGCCACTCGGCGTTATCCTTTTTGAAAGTTTGACCGTCTAAACCTCGACTCGCAAAGTCACGATGCAGTTATAACGTGATTAATTAATTACTTAATCCAAGATTATCTTCCCTTTTAATTACGTCATGTTATTGCGATCTCGCGGTTTCGCAGCTTGGCATGTAAATCTCCCAGAAACTTATCTTCGAAGCCCCGAGTCGCGATATGGAAAATATAATAATTATAAAATTAATCAAGCCCCAAATCGCGATTACCTTTAATTAACCAAAATCGATCTTCGCAGTCTTGGGTGTTAGAGACTCAAAATGTTAAAGGAAAGTCCCCGATATAACGAATACCGAAACACTGTTAACAACGGTAAAACCGAATTAATTAAGCTAAATCAATGAATATCCCACGCTTTGATGTACGCACGATTTACGAGGTAGCCTTTTCCTCCATGCGCCATATGAGATTTTAAAACCGCCAAAATTTATGACATTGATGAGGAAATAGGGTAAATCGATGTATAAGATCGGATTTTTATGGAATAATTTATTTCCAAATGTGATTTGACAGACTTGTTCTGAAAGGTACCAAGTTTTTTGAGTATATATCAAAGTTGTATTTCATTATAACAAATGCATTTTCATAGCATGCAGAGCTCACCACCTCTGAGTAAAGTGACTTCTGTATGTAGACGCAGTTCTATCGCAGAAGAGCTAAAACACAAGCTTCAGCCATGGCTCCGCGAAAAGCAGGAAAGGCGAATGTTGAGGTTTTGGGACAAGGCTCAGACAATGTCTCTGATACTTCACCCTGAAGTATCAACTCGGTCCTGAATTGGTCATATGTTTCAGATATTCTGCAAGCAGAATTGGTGGATTATTCCGACGACTCCGATGACAACGAAAGAGATGATTTAACCACAAAGTACAAAATAGTCATCCTATCCGAAATGCACAGAGTAGCAGCCAGACCGCGGTTGCTTCCATATTATGATATGGTCCGATGGGCATTGGACCATGTGGACATACCGACCAGGACTATCATGAACGATCAAAGAGTCACCATCGAGACTTTCAGGCCGGAGCATTTGCAAACCATATATAAGCTGCTCGCGACGTCCGACCACACATATGGCGCTGAGTTCTTGGAAGAATTCAAGGAGAAGGAATGGGAACAGTATGATAAAACCATGTCCAGTTTGATAAAGGATTGGGTTTCAAACATCGCGAAGTTCAACGCTGATACCCACGGCATATATTCAATCACTTCGTTAGAACCACAGTACAGATATGTGGCCATGATGACATGCAGGTTATATGGGAAAGAGGACACGTCGCATTTTTTCCTTGCGTGGGTGCCTCTAATGTTTCAGGTCGACGAAGGTTGTTCCTTTAACTGGGCAAAGATGCTTTTGGATAGCTTGACCAATCGGGTCACAGAGTATCAGGAGCAGAAGGAGAATGGGAAGGCGTCATCATTCTTCATGTCCGCGTACATTATGGACGCAATTTGTTCTATGACACCATTTTCATTGATGAGCTGGAGTTGGACTCCGGCCAAAGATGAACCCATACATGTATATCATGCAAAATTATGGGAAAACAAAGAAGAAAATTTTTCTTATGAAATTTTTAACTGGGTAATGGTGCCCCTGCACATCGCCATTTTTGGTCACCTGCCACCCCGGATCTCGGACAGTATAGTGACAAACCTGAGCAACATAGCGGACTGGTACGTAGAAGCAGATTTTTCATACCTCAGAGTTTTCGGGGCTTCTGTTCCCCCGCATGCGCTTCCATTGTTCATTCCCGACAAGCTGGCTTGTCACGAGGTTGCCTGACAAATGGTAATTGGGAATGTAAGTAAAGAACTTAAAGGGTACTCGAAGAAGGTATGGTCGTCTTTTCCTGTTCGTTTGAATTCTTATTCTTTATTAGATTTCGGGCATGCCAAAGCCGAGGCGGCAGCCCTGGAAGACTTAAATTTGGTCTCCATCGAATACAAGAAGCACGACCCACAGAGGGTCGTGAGCAATCATTTGGACAATTTCGGGCTCAAGAGATTTGAGCATGAGAATTCACCCTCAGATGACATTTTCCGAGGAGCAAGGTCCTATGAGGAAATTCTAGCCCGGATTCAATCCTTGGCACTCGAGGAAAGAGCCGATGTTTTGAAGTTCCAGGAACATTGACGTAGCTGTCTTCCTGCTGTGTTGCAAGGTGAGGGTCCAGGTATTTCGGAAACGAAACAGAAGGATGTTGAAGGTTCTAAGGAGGTGACTCCTGACCAAGGAAAACACCAGGGTGAGGGGGAACAAACGCAAAATCCGGAGACGGAAATAAAGACTCCAGAACCACTAAAGGAGAAGAATTCAGAGACAGAAATAGAGACTCCAGAACTGCTAAAGAAGCAGATTCTGGTCGATACTCCAAGAAAATCGGTGAAACAGATCGGAGAACCCATCACATCAGTCACCCCCTTGCAGTTGACGCAGGGAAATATCGTTGAGGGATGGATATTCAATGAAGATTTGAGTCCCATAAGAGTAGAAAAACTCCCTCCGAATGAGTTTTTCTTCAATAAAAAGAGAAAAACAATAGTAAAAAGGGAATTCTACCAAGAAGGAGAATCAACTGCCAAGAAGTATAAAGTCATAACTGAGGGAAAGGATAAAAAGAATGAGAAATTCGCCACTGAAATAGCAGGGACACTAGGAGCGTATGCCTTGGCGAATCAATTCTCAATCGGGCTCTTAAAGAACCAACTTAAAAGAAAAAATCGCCTAATTAGGACCCTTGAAGCCAGACTCACCACAGCAACAGAGAATGCTAAAGATCAGGCAAGCGTGGGAATAGAGCAGGACAGATTGGCCGATAAAAATGAAATAGAGATGCTCAAAACTAAGCTTGAGCAAGCACAGCTGGTGGTCTGGGATGGTCGGATGCAAGCAAGCCAACAAAGGGATTTGATCGAACAGTTGCGGGCCAGGGTGGAGACCGCCGAGAGCAGAATGATAAACATCGGGAAGTTCAATCCCAGGCGATCGAGATTTGGAGCAGAGTCTCTGCGACGCAACGAAATTTGCTCGCCAAGGTAGAAGCGATCCAGGACAACTGTCTGTTGGTAAATCAGGTTTCCGAGAACTTATCTGCCAGAGAAAGGGATGTCGGAGCGGCTCGGGTCGCCTTCCAGGAGGCGGTGATAGCCACGAACAACAAGGTTTCGGCAGGTACTCCCAGGCTCACGATTTCAAAGAAAACTAGAGGAAACATTATGTTAAAGGAATGAGAGCATAACATCGTCGAAGGCAGGCAACAAGCCCAAAAGATAACCAACTCCTTGGAGGAGGCCTTTAATTCTATAGATGGCGAGCTGCTGGGCATTGACATATGGGTGCGATTTCAAGATGCTAATGCAAATGAATGTGTAAAAGATCTCGCTTGATCTGAAGGATAAAGAAGAAATAGATTCGACCGATATTTCTCAGATGACTATGGTGGACATAGTCCAAGTGGATAAATGCATGATCAAACCCAGCGCGCAATTATGTGCCATCGACATCATAGATGGACAGATGGAAGACAGGCTGCAACAGTTAGCCCGAGAATGTTACTGCTTTGAATCCAGCTATCAAGTAGAACCGTCTCGGCTAATATCTCAATTGGTTGAAAGATGTGTTGCCTATACCAAGCCCTCACAAAGACAAACGTCTGGCACCAAGTGAAGACATAAAAGAAGAAATAGAGCGATTGCTCTCCTTCCTGTCATAACCGAAATTTTGTGACTATTGAGATTCTATCCTATTCGTAAAATTGTATAAATATACCACAGAAATAAATAAAGGGGGCTGGACCTTTTTGTGTCGTTTGTAACAGAGTTTTTTACATCTGAGAGTTAATACAAGCAGATCTGAAGATTCTCAATTCCGTCACGACTGTGTTACAATTTTGCTTCCTTGTATCTCATATTTCATTTCATTTCATATTCTTAATTGATGTGCTTCGTTATAATTTAGTATGACCACTACTATAGCGAATGAATTTTGGTTTTCTGCGATTGTTTACTGTTTTTCCTCTGTACCAGCTATCAACAGGTGTAAGACCAGTCTGTATTTTCAGAATTCTACACATATTCTCTACTACATCGGTTATTTCCTTACAATTTTTCTCTTTTGTTTATGAGTGAGACTCTTCCCTGGTAGGAGCCTCACCCCATAGGCAGCTAAATGTTTTTCTCCCACCTCACACCTTTTATTAAAATATAATACAGTTATGGGAAATAGCCTTTGATTTGTATCCCTATTTTATTCCTTAAACCGTAAATTCTCTTTTATACGACCAAATTGAGACAACACTTAATCTATCTCTGAAGTTTTTCCTACTTTTACTGTTCCTCCATGACTGTCCCTGTACCAACACAGCCTAATATCGAACCCGGGCTATCGAACCAAACGCACATTGCCTTAAACCTTTTCGACACTATTCTTAAAACGATTACTAACCGGGTCGAACTTGAACGTTCATGGGCAACCATTGAACAAGATATAACTACCCAAGAACAGTTGGAAGCTAGACAATGCCAACGTAGAAATCTTCCCTAGTTTCCCTTGCCAAAGGTTAACGTTTCTCTCTTCTCCATCTTTTACCCACTTTCGGATGCCTTGACACTGCACTTCTAAGCCTAAAGTACAGACTCAGGAACAACAGGACTCCTGCAAGGTGATGAGCTGGGATGGATGTGCCCCTTGTGGAGCAGTTCTTCGATCTACCACTTGATCTCCACATTCTCTAATAGAGAGCAATGGTAGACTGGCCCATTGGGTAGCGGTGCACTAGGGGTCAGATCGATGGGGTTCTTGACCTGATAGTGTAGAGGTACCCTGATAGGTGAGGAGAAGATATCCGAGCATGCTTCCATGACCTTATCCACTTTCTTCTATTGTGTGGAGAGGTCGGTCGCGGAGACCCTGGATGTGGTTGTGATTTTTCGCTCATTCTGAGAGAAAATCACGAAGAAGACAAACTTCCCCGTATGAGAGATGATTTTCCTGCACTGATTGGTAGAGATCAAAGAAATATCACTAGGTGGGACTGCCTACGGTATCCTGTATAATTTCTTGTTCAAAGTAATAATAACACTTCGAGGACTAGAATCATATACAACATGACATTTCCATAAATATGGTTGGCCCAAAAGAACATTACAAAATTCAAGAGGGGAAACATCACACATTACCTCATCTTTGAAGGGCTTTATGTCGTATGACAAGAGACATTGTTGGTTGACGCAGATGTCGCTTCCTTGGCGGAGCCATCTGATGGTGTAGGGTTGTGGGTGCGATATTTTTTGCAGGGTGAGTCACTTGACAACATCTGCTAATATGAGGTTCGTATTGCTACCGTTATCAATGATGAAGTGCGACAAGGTACCCTTCACCCACATCTGTGAATGAAAAAGGTGCTCTCCTTCCTCTGGCTCAACTGGTTCACTGGGCTGGAGCTTGGTGGTAGCAATAGTAGCACTAGGTTTTGCATCAATGATCCGTCTCCCCCTTCCTAGTTTTGACTCGGAGTTAGAACCTGCATCTGATTAAGAGGATTTCACCTCAACCGCCAGCGATTTCTTTGAGTGACAATCAACAATTTTATGCCAGGGGATCTTATGGAAGTCACACCACTTCCCGGTATCTTTCTTTGTCTTTTTGGTGTCCTTATTTTCTTGTGGCTTGGACTAGTTTTCCTGAGGCGATCCGTCTTTTCTATGTCCTTTTTTCTACCGGTTGGGGCTGCCCTTTCCTGGCTTTTGCTGTGATGGGTTCCCGAGCCCAAATTGTTCCATCTTTTGTTTGATCTTCTGCCTGATTTTGATGACATATTGGTAGGCTGTGTCCAACGATGAGATGTCCAAAAATTCCATTTCGGACTGGATGTATCTATGCAGACCACCGCGATACTTGAGCACCGGATGTCGCTTAGAATCTTTGATTCCCAACTTGGTGCGCAATGTATAGAAGATATTTGTGAAATCGAGCATTGCTTGGTCTCTTTCCTGCCACAGTGTGGTCCATTTTGTATATAGGTCATCATAACTTCCAATGGGGTAGTATTGTTCCTTAATAGCATCCTTGAAGGACTCCTAGGTGACCGCGACTATAAATAAGGAGGGTTCCTATGTTTCCTTCTGCTCACAGAAAGTTTCCTACCAATCTTTGACATGGGGAACGAATTTGAGGAGCGCAAAAGTAATCTTTTATCTATTCGAGAAGTTATCGACAGAGAAATACCCTTCTAGCAGATTCAACCATTTTTCTACAACATCTGCGTCTATCTGACCTTCAAATATAGGAATATCAAAGTTGATTTGTACCTTGAAGGGGGCGGTGCCTTCGTTTGAGGAAGATGCATCGCTTGGTAGCCACTGAAGGATTTGTGCAAAACTATCGATCATCTCATTCCTCTGTTGCATGAGGGCTTCCTCAAGAAACATTTTGAAGGGATCTCATGTCCTGTCGTCTTTCTTTTCTCCTGCTATGAGAGGTCGCTTGGGTGTGCGAGAGATTTTTTCCTTAAGAGAAACAAGATCAAGACCCAATTCTTTGTACCCTAAGCTCGTTGGGGACATGCATTAAGAACGACAAGGAACAGACCGCTCTGATAGAACTGATACCGATTTTACGAGTAGAACGAAATAAATATAGATTATTTTCAAAATATGCATAACACAGAATAACAAATATATAGTAAAACTGATTTCTATTCAATAAGGGAAAAAGTTGAAACTGTAAAATGCAGCGGAAAACAAGCTTTCTAGAATAGTGGTGGTTTATCTTTGAGAAGAGATGTAAGGGATGTGCTCATTCACCAGAAGATAATTACAATGAGGCTCTCAAGGCCTTTTTACAATAAACAAGAATGTCAAAAACCCTAGACATCCAAAAAACCTAACCCTAGGAGGTGAAGCGCCAAAAGTCACGTGGGTCTCGTTTGGGTAAGTTAGTACATCAACTTCTACGGGTCGTAACTTTTGCATACGATCTCCATTGTAGGCGCACAATATCTCGTTGGAAAGGTCTATCCGAGGAATACACATGCTTATTGTGGAAAAACCTTCAGATGTTAATTGTGGTGAGCCCTTAAAATGTTGTTTAGGGCCTTAAAACGGCCCCGAAAGTTAGCGACCCGAAAACTAGGAAAAAACTTCCAAACTTCCAAACTGTCAAAATGAGCTAGTTGGAATAGATGGGAGGACACCGAAATCCATCTGGATCACCCAGTGTTTAATGTGGACCTCCTTATACTTTCCACCATTATTGGACACCTCAGAGATAGTAGAACAATTGACACCAACATAGCTCAACCCTGACTGCATGGAACATGCATCCATTGAATAAATCGTGGACACATAGGTTAAGGGTACTCGCCAATAGAAGCTTCAAATTTATCATGTTGTCAAAGCGGGGTATCTCCTGCAGCAAGGAAAGTGGCTCACCTAGGGCCAAATTTAGCAGAAGTTTTCTCATCTTATGTGGAAACTCGATGCAATGGAGACCATTCCTTCCTAAGGGGGGAGAATTGATCTAGGTGGATATCGGTGGCCACCCACCTCTTCCAACTAGCTCACATACAGTTTTCATCTTGGTAGTTTTTTTCTAGATTTTTGGGTCGTAAACTCCTGGGGTTGTTTTGAGGCCCTAAACAACATTTTTTTGGCTCGCCATAGTCACACTATAAATAAAGTTAGAGTGTGATGGAAAAATGTGTAGTCCTCGGATAAACCTTTCCAATGGACCATCGTGTGTCTAAAACAAAGATCGTATGAAAAATTTATGACCCCGGGAAGTTGATGTACCAACTTACCCCATCGGGGCCCACATGACTTTGGACGCTTCATCACCTAGGGTTAGGTTTTTGGATGTCTAGTGTTTTCTGATTACTTATTGATGATAAAAATTCCTAGAGGCTTCATTGTAATGTGCTCAGGAGAATGCGCATAACCGCCACATCTCTTCTCAGAGATTAGCTACCACCATTCAAGCAAGATTGTTTCATTTTGCATTTTACAGTTTCAACAAATTTCTTTATTGAATAGAAGTTAAGTTTCATTGTATATTTTTTATTGTTCTTTGTATATTTGTGTTAATGTTATAGATCTATGTTTCATTTTGTTCTGCTCATAAATCTGGATCATCTTATCTCCTTTGACTGCATACAATGGTCCCCCTATCCTCATGGGGGATGAATATCCAATCGAGGTCGTCGGAAAAGGGAGAGTAGAACTAGATCATGGAAATTTTGAGAACGTTCTCCATGTTCCTCAACTTTCTATGAATCTGCTCTCGGTGTATAAAATTACACACTTAGGATTAGGCAAAAAGGTGGAGTTCACACCAAATTTTGTGTTCATATTCGACATGCAAGACAACTCTGGGATTGCTGCGAGGGAGGTAAATCATCAATCTCGGTTATACCCTTTTTCTAAGTTTATTGAACCTAATTCCTCTGTACTAATTACGCATGTTGATGACAACAGTAGAATATGGCATGATATTTTTGGTCACTTGAACTTCAGGTACATGAAACAACTTAGCAAGAAAGGGATGGTCATCAGATTACCTGATATCCACTCTTCCAAAGGGGTTTGTGAATGATGTGTCCTTGGAAAGCACCCTCACATGGCCTCCTCTCCATTGGATATGATTCAAAATGATCTCATGGGCCAATTCCTGCATCCATCCATTAACAAGGCAAGGTACATGCTCATAGTTTTGGATGATTACTCACGTTATACTTGGGTACTTTTTCTCAGGCAGAAGTCCGAGGTCTTTGAGCATCTCAGAGAGTTCAAAGAACTTGTTGAGACTAAATCAAAGAGAAATATCAAAGTCCTTCGTACAGATAATGGGGGGGAGTACATAAACATATATGTTTAGAATCTTTGTCTTGAGGTTGGGATACAGTTGCATCACATAGTACCATATACTCCGCAACAAAATTGGGTTGTTGAGCGGAAAAATAGATCTCTCAAAGAGATGGCCTCTTGCATGTTGCATGCAAGATCACTTCCTCCCAAGCTTTGGGATGAGGTACTTAACTGTGCCAATCACATTTAGAACAAATCCCCTCACAAATATGTTAAGGACATGACTCCTTTTGAGGCTTGGAGTGACAACAAACTGGAATTCACCCACTTCTAAGTCTTCGGCTCACGTGCATGGGCCTGGATTCCCTCTGAAAAGAGGAAAGCGCTCGATCCTCAGAGTAATGCATGTATCTTTGTTGGATACCCAGATGATGTGAATGGATACAAACTCATTGATCTCTCTATAGACCAAATCATCATTGAGTGTAGTGTTTAGTTTGAGGAAAGTCTCTTGCATACTCCACATGAGCCGCATGCAGGTACTTTTTCCTTTCACCAGTTTGAGATGATGAGTTTGCACATTCAGACTCTACTTCATATTTGAGATCCTATGTAGAGTCAGAGGATTTAAAACATGCAAACACACAATTAGTACAAGAAGATGAGGATCCATAGCAGCGGCCCAAGTGGGCACAAACCACTCTTAAGGATGAATGATATCTTTTTGGGGATCCAATAGATCTCAGGAGGAATGAAATGTTTGATTTTTGTTTTGTGTATTTAATTGTTATTGTGCATTTTAATAATTTTCATTCACAATTTTAAAATGAACCATTAGTTGCACGAGCTTATATATCATGCTATGTCTATTTCCACATTTGAATGACTATGTTAATCGATTTAATAGTAATGTGGTCTAGCATGGGAGTTGGGTACATTACACATTTAAATTGTTTCCTTTTTCTGTGCAAAGTAAATACATGTATTATTATCAAAGCATTATGACCTTATAATTTTATTTATTCATTTTGTTGGAAATCTACAAATATTTTTTTAAAAATGGGAATATATGTTGTTGAAAGCAACACCCAAATTAATTCAAAGTAATGTCATAAGATGCAACTCATTGAAATCACACTGCAAAGAAAACCATGCCACTGTTGAACTCTTTGGGATAGTCGGTAACCCTTCCTTGGATTTGACACTCATCATGATATTAAAATTTTGTATGAAATTATCATAGAAAATTAAGAAAAACAATCCTACTATGTAGGTTTCCAGAGTTGGTCATAATGTTAAAGAATATTTGGACATTTCAAAACTTCATACACATTGTTTATCCATAATAAGGACGTTTCAAAACCTCATACACAATGTTTAAAATTAATACTTTCATATCTATGTAAACAACACACTATATGGTAAACAATCGTACACAATTAAATGAAGAAAAACATGTAAAGTAACATTGATATAGATATGCTAATTATGCGTGGAAAAACATGTGTTGGAAGTTGGTTTTATAACATCCAAATCATTAGTTATGAATTCCCAAATACATATTAAAAAATATTAAATATTAAATAATTGATAATTGTAAGATGAAGTTTCAAAGTCACCATAGTTGAATTCTAATTCATGTTGTATACAATGAAAAGTAGACACCGGTGTTGCAACCTTTATGTGGTACCTACTACATGGCATAAATGTATCATATTAATGAGCAACGCACATGAAGTTACTTAGTAATTTTGACATCAAGATTTTGACATCAAAGACAATTGAGAAGGGAATTAGTTGAACACTAGAACTTTCAATATCGAGACTCAAATGCCCCAAATTTGCCTAAACATGTCTTAGTTAGCCAGAAGCACATCATATATGAACAAGAATGTAGCCACTTTGTAACACCCTATTTCCCCCAGTCTGTAAAAATAACTATACTGGCCAAGAACTATGGCAAACTCAAAGATTGTGAATGTTTGATTTAACAAACCTTAGTATAAAAGGTCCAAGGAATGTAAATGATGTATGAATGTATGTTGCATGACTGTTGAGAGGGGGATGTGCTGAAACGAGACCAGGATGGCTGATGAAAGGTGGTGGAAGGGGTCGGGAGTGGTTGCGTTAACTTCCATCGAACCAAAACCGTACTGGTTTGTACGTGCTCGGGAAAACCAAAGCTCACTCTCAGACCCCGAAATGAATTACCCGTCTGGATGGTAGGTGGGGAGGCTCCTCAAGAGTAAATGAGGGGATGGGGTGAACTTCCCATCCATAAAAGCTATCAGACCTGACCATCGGACAGGGAATTTCGTGCCACATGCAACCTCATAGGAGGAAAGAAGTGTGGAAGGGGGGCGAGAAGAGCAAGAAGACACACATACACACACGTGACAGGAATTGTGGAAGGAGAACTAGAGGGAAACGGGCACCCCTCTCACCAGTTGCATTACACCTGGTGTTTTCTGATAAGTATTTATGTCTTGTATTTCAAATTGAATGTTCCTGGAATGCATGCTTATGGTTGTGCAATTATGAATAGTTTATGTATAGAAGCGTTTTCCTGGTGTGTTTGATCGGAAAAGACAGATGCATACTTATACTTGTATGGCTATATTTGGTTCAGTTATATATATGCATACACATACATTGAACAAGTTCATATTCTGAGTCCGTTCTCGGGAGATCTGTCCCATTTACTTGACTCAAACGATGTCTTGTTTGGATTTCCCCGAAGGCACCTCCTTCTGGGAAGGTTCCCTCACTCTTCCAGAGCCGGAGTGAGTTCCTTGAAAGGACTACCGTTTAAGTAAATATCTAAGCTTACCTCGCCCCTATCACAGAGTTCATAGCTCGATAAGTTAAGAAGGATTTTCAGTCATGTCCCCAAGCCTGGTGATAATTACCCAAGGATCCGTTGAAGGATTTTATGGCCTAAGTTTGGAGACCTTGCACCAACAAGACTGGTTCCCTCAGAGTTTGGTCTTTCAGTGTTTCAGCACCCGAGAAATCCAAGGGTAAGTTCCCTTGTACTCGCCGATCGCGAAATCACGAAGTATGAAACCCCGAAAAGGTCTAGCGTGGATAAGTCTTGGTGTTTCTGTGTTTCGGCAACCGGAAAACCCAAGGGTCGGTTTCCTTGTACTCGCCAGTCCTGAAATCTCGACTTGCAAAACCCCAGAATAGTGTAGTGTGATTAGAGTCTTGATGTTTCGGTGTTTCGGCACCCGGGATATCTAAGGGAAACTCTCTTGTACTTGCCAGTCCTGAAATCCCGACTTGCAAAACCCCGAAATGATAATAGCACGGATGAGATACGGTGTTTTGGCACCCGGGATATCTAAGGGCAAGTCTCTTGTACTCGCTAGTCCCGAAATCCCGACTTGCGAAACCCTGAAATGATAATAGCATGGATGATATACGGTGTTTCGATGTTTCGGCACCCGGGATATCTAAAGGCAAGTCTCTTGTACTCGCCAATTCTGAAATCCCGACTTGTGAAACCCTGAAATAATAATAACGTGGATGAGATACGGTGTTTCGGCACCTGGGATATCTAAGGGCAAGTCTCTTGTACTCGCCAATCCCGAAATCCCGACTTATGAAACCCTGAAATGATAATAGTGTGGCTAGAGTTTGATGTTTCGACGTTTTGGCACCCGGGAATCCTAAGGGTTAGTTCCTTGTATTCGCCAGTTGCAAAATCCTGACTTGCGAAATCCCGAAATGAACTTAGCATTATATATATATATATATATATATATATATATATATATATATATATATATATATATATATATATATATATATATCGACATTTCATAGTTTCAGCTCCCGAGAAACTCAGATTCGAGACCTCTTGTCATCGCACATAGCGAAATCTCGACTTGCGAAACCCTAAAATGAGCATAGCGTATATACATGAGCTTCAGAGTTTCGGCTCCTGAATATCCTAGATGCGAGGCCCCTCGTCCTCGCATATCATGAAATTTCGATGTGAGAAACCCTGAAATGGTATAG
Source organism: Picea engelmannii (assembly GCA_009831015.1). Taxonomy (NCBI): domain Eukaryota; kingdom Viridiplantae; phylum Streptophyta; class Pinopsida; order Pinales; family Pinaceae; genus Picea; species Picea engelmannii. The sequence goes on from ML806724.1 coordinate 124,045, forward strand.
CGTGGCTAGAGTTTGGTGTTTCGACGTTTCGGCACACGGGATACCTAAGGGAAAACCTCTTGTCTTCACATATCGCGAACTCCCGACTCGCGAAACCCCGAAATGAGCCTAGTAGATATATGGGCTTCGGTGTTGCGGCACCTGAGAAACCGAAGGGTATGAACCCTCATCTTCATACATCGCGAAATCCCGGTACGCGAAGTCCCGGTAGGTGAAATCCTGGAGCAGGCTTGGTGTGAATAGGATTTCGGGTTTCGGGATGTCGAAGGACTTGACTCCTTCGCATTTTGAACTACTGGTTTCCAAAGTCCCAAAATACGAAAGGCGCCTCTTGACTTAGCCCGGGGTCACAACCGATAGACATGTGGAAGTAAATCCTACACTTGGTGCGTGAATTGTACATGACGAACTTTCAACAAAAGAACCCGTGAATTGGTTGGGTGAAGGTCCCGATTGGAAGATCTCGCCTACGCCAAAATCTCGTAAGAATTCGGGAACTCTGCCCCTCGACAATGAAGAAGAAAGAAAAAGGCAAAAAAAAAATCTTAGCTCCCGTAGTGGGTGTGTTACAAATTGGTATTAGAGCATGGTTACAACACTTGGCTTGCTTGGGCTCATGAACGGGTTGCGCAGAGACTCCATTCAGAGTACTATTAAAATGAGTAACTCTTTATCTTGACCCCCTCAATTAAAAGTCGAAGTTAAGAATGAAAACTCCTATTGTGTATGTGCATGTGAAAAATATGAATTACGTACTGGTTATAAATGAATATAAACATTGACTAACAACCAATGTTTTTCTTTTACACACAAGCAGAAGATCAACCGCAGGAAATTACAGACGTATAGAATGGTGACTCACCATGAAGTGGGGGAGGGCTCCCACAATAGAGACAAAGATTCTGATGAAAGGAGGGTGGTATGGATCCCTCCAGATCTAGCTGAGACCGTGAGGAGCCTCATGGTCGAATTACAGAGCTGCAAGGCTGACAACGAAAGGATGATAAAAGAGAAAGAGAAGCAAACGGAAATTAATGCAGTTTTACTGCAGAGCTTATCCGACATACAAAGGAAATTGCAACATGAACCTGAGACACATAAACGTGGTCATGTTAGTGGCCACACTGAGAGGAGAACCTAGAGAAAGGTCCACCCCAGAGATAAGGGACAAGCATCGGACGATTCTTCTAGAAAGGGAGATGGCGACTCGGAGGGATCTTCTAGCAGCAGAACTAGTTCTCATTCCTGAAGAAAACGAAAGAAGCAAAAACTTTCCAAGAGTCATAATCTCGAAGAGTTCAAGAAGGCCAAACCACCCTCCTTCGACGGTGAAATAAAGAAAGGAGAGGAAGTGGAGGCCTAGCTACTTGGACTAAAAAAGTATTTCAGAGTCCATGACTTCTCAGAAAACTTGAAGGCCCAAGTAGCAACCTTCAACTTGAATGGAAAGGATTCCATTTGGTGGGAAGACCTTAAGAATGTAAAAGGGATTCACAAAGAAGACCTGTCTTGGGAATGGTTTGATAAATACTTCAGGAAGAAGTATCTGTCGGAAAAATATTTCGACGAAAAGACTAAGGAATTCTATGAACTCAAGCTGGGGCAACTCACCATAGAGGAATATGTCAATAGATTCCTCGAGTTTCTGAGGTATGTACCCTACATAAAAGCAGAAAAGACAAAGGTGCAACGATTCCTTAGTGGACTACCTAAGGACTACCAGAACATGATTGAATTTGACGAACCAAAGACCCTAGAAGATACTATCCAAAAGGAAAGATATTGTTATGAACAACTTGGGCATCGGATAGGACCTCGCAAAGGCTAGAAGTAGAAGAATAGTTCAGGATTCCAGAAAAGGGGGTTTAAATCCCCAAGATCTAAGGACTATAAAAAGAACTCAAGGATGAGCTTCCCAGCCCGAAGTGTACACCAGCAGAACTTTCCCTCCTTGAGTGGAAATAAACTTTTTGGATCTGCCCCAGTAAAGACTAATAACCCAAAGAGAGAACCTATGAAATGTTGGGGTTGTGGAGAAGAGCATCTACTGAGGGACTGCCCGCACCGACAACAGAACAACCGAAGAATTTACAACGTTCAAGAAGCTACCACCGTCAATAATGTGGCCAGGAGTGTGTCGCAAATTTATGCAGCCTTGGATAATAACCAAGTTGACCATCAAGCTTCAATGGTGGAAATCAAAGGTATGATCACCAACCATCTAGTGTCTATTCTGATTGACCCTGGTTCAAATTTGAGTTATATATCCCCTAAGACTGTTGATAAATGTAAACTACAACCACATAAAAACGCCAAGCCATGGTTGGTACAGTTAGCCACTGGCACCAAAAGAAGGGTAGCGGAGGTCATACCAGCCTGCCAATTGATTGTGGACGAATTCCCCACCCAAGCAACCCTTAACATATTACCCCTGGGATCGTATGATCTGTTGATTGGTATGGACTAGCTAGCCACCCACAAAGCCAAACTAGACTGTTACCATAAAACCTTGAAATGTGTGAGCAAAGAAGGAAGGAGAATAACCCTTCAAGGGATCCAAAAACCTGTCTCGGTGAGACAAATATCAGCTCTTCAAATGAGAAAGTATTGCAGAAAAGGATGTCCACTATATGCAATATAGGTGTTGAAAACAATTGAAGGTGACAAACCAAGCCTCGAAGACCACCCCACACTGAGAGAATACAGAGATGTATTTTTGGAAGAGGTACCAGGTCTACCTCCGAGAAGGGACATCGACTTCTCAATAGAACTTGCACCAGGAGTGGTGCCAGTATCTAGGACACCCTACAAGATGAGCACACTTGAGCTAGTGGAACTTAAATTACAACTGAAAGAAATGATGGACAAAGGCTATATCTGGCCCAGCGTGTCTCCATGGGGAGCACTAGTCCTGTTTGTGAAAAAGAAAGACGGTACCCTCCGACTATGTATAGATTATAGACAACTCAATAAGGTAACCATAAAGAACAAGTACCCCTTACCCAGGATCGATGACTTGTTCGATCAATTGGGAGGTGCCTCTATCTTCTCGAAGATTGACTTGAGATCTGGATACCATCA